>VWZS01010386.1:175741-257514 GCA_013397075.1 Rhabdornis inornatus | reverse complement strand
TTTTTTTCCCTAAATCTGTAAGGATGAGGGAGCTCGAGCAGCTCTGTAATATCTCATCTGAAATAGCTAGAGGAAGAAAATAAGTGACATAGATCAGTACTTTGAGCCTTTTCTTTCCAAGTGGAGCCCATGTTAATGGAAAAATGGTTCCAAACCTGTGTTCAGGAGCTGCTGGGTGAGGACTGGTGGCCACAGTTGCATGGAATGTGGCAGCAGCTTGGATGCTGCAGAGTCTGGGCTCAGTAAAGGGATACAAGGTGAAAAAGTTGGATGACTCACCTATTTATTTCTTGTTTTCTTAGATCTTCTGTTAGTGGGGTGTGGATCTATAGTAGTGTTAATTTAACTGTAATTAAGTCAGTGCTAGAGAAATTTGCCCGTGCATATTTTTAGGTAGTTTCAGCCACTACCTGTATGTTTGTATATGTTTAAAGAGTTTGAGAAATGCTGTTTGTGTGGCTCTCACACTCCAGCCTCTCTGCAGCTATGCTTCCATTCTGGACTTCCTCAGAGTGCTGCTGTGTGTGCATTTGCCTCATCTAACCCCTGTTAATCCAGGAATTTAGTGCTCAAACTTCTGCTGCCTGGCCTGCCCCTTAAGTTTGCAAGAGTTCATGCAGATAACAGCTGGTGGACCAGCTGTGACAGCATTAAAAACCAGAAGGTGCTGTCAAAAGCTGAGCTGATGTTCATTACCTGAGCTGTGCTGTGGAGTGAAACTCCCTGCTTAGCTTGAAAAGTGCAGGATAGGCCTGAGAGGAATGTGATAGCTATCTAAATTTGAGTATCACTGCTTATCTGAGTTTAGAGGAGTAGCAGTCCTTTAGCTGAAGGAACACTGAGGACCAGAGGAAAGCACAGAAGAATTTTTAGAAGGGAGCACACATTTCATGTGTTACCGCTGACTGTGGTAAATGTCACCCAGGCATATTTCATTGGTTCTCCCATTGTCCCTCCTATGGTTACTCTGCCAGTTTTACTTTTTATCTTATGTTTTATGGCCTGAACTTGGACGACTTGGCTCCAGTGCAGTGTTTGCTGCTGCTTAGATTCCCTTTCTGTGGCCTCCACCCTCCAAACTCACTGCTCTGGGCTCCAGCTGGGTTCTGCTGGGAGCTGTCACCTGTTCAGCTGCTGCTTCCCTTCTGTGGCTTTGTCACTTGCCACTTGTTGTGACCCAGCTGTTGCCTGTGGAATGGGAGCTGTCACACACCCTGGGGTGGCATCTGCTGCTGGCTCTGGGGCAGGACTGAGACCCTCCAGCCGCTTGTGCTCACGGCCACTTGGGTTTGTCCTGGTCCTTTGTCACCTGCATCTTCCTGAAGCCTGGCTGATGAAAGCTCTGGCTTCTCTCCACTCCCTTTCCCAGAAAGGCTGCAGGCAGGTGAGATTGTACTGTGCTTCACATTTTCTTTTTTAAATTCTCCAGCCCCAGGTGGACTTGGAATTTCCCCAGCATTAAACATTAGCCCTCGGAATAAATAACTGCAAGCTGGAAGGAAGGAGAGGATGCCCATACATGCTTGCTCCGTGTCCCCGTTCTCCTGAGTCCTTTTTTGTGCTTTGCTGATACTGTTCCCTGGGTGTGTTGGGGAGAATCCCCTGTCCCAGCCCCCACGGCTCTGCTGCAGCTGCCGGGGAGGGAGGCACAAAAGCTGTCTGTGCCTTCGGGAGACAGCTGATGGCTCAGCCCTGCTTCACAAACTTGTGCTCTGCTACAGGTGCTGGGCGGGGGATGAACACTCTGCTGCTGTTTCCTTGGGGACTGGTGGGAATTTCGGAATTTTTAGCTGCTGCAATGGACAGTGACAGAAAGGGATTCTCCACAAACGCGCTTGGACGGATCTTCAGCCTTTTCCTGCCCGATGTAGCAAGATGGGATTTCCTCTGCCAACCACACAGATTAGTTTGTTAAAGAACTGTGAATTGATTTTGGAGCACGGTGCCTTTGTCAAGGTTGCTGTGCACGTTTGGAACAAGGGCTATTTGTCTCTTAAGGGGAGGAATTTGGAGTCAAAATTTGCATTTTGAAAGTTCTGTGCATTGTCTCAGTGTATCCTGTCACTTGTAAATATTCATCACCTTCGAAGAGATTAGTGAGGGTAGTTCTGAGCCTTTCCTGAGAAACCTACCCTAGAAATCCATGTATTTGTTCAGCTCTGATTAACATTTGGATCAGTTTGGAATGTGTTGTAAATTAAAGTGTACAGGCAGACTTTGTCCTTCCATATTTTTTTCTGTGGGGAAGGTGGAGGATGGTGAAAAGTGGAGAGGAGTATGGAAGACAATACTATTTCTGATTGTGATAGGGATACAAAGAACTCCATTGTTTAAGGCTGGGGTGAAGGAGTATTCATCTTTGATAACAGCCTTTTTCTCTGTAGTCTGTGTGTTTAGGTACTGCTGAGTGTGCCATCTCCAGGTACAAAAGAGTGACTTAAGGGCTGCATAAAGTGTGACAGAGAATTTTCGGCTTGTGTTTTAAATAGAAAACTATCACCTTATTACATGGGTATAGTTGGATTTAAAAAGCTTGAGAAAATTACTGCTTGGATAGAGAGTCACTGAAAGCTGTGAAGATGAAACAAAACTGAAATTGACTTTTCTTGTATTTGTTTTCGCTGATAAACTTCATGCATCTTATGGCAAGAAATTAATGCTCAACAGGAACAGAATGTCTGACTCTCCTGAGGTGCCGTCATTTCTGTAACTTTTGCACTGCTGAAGTCAATGACACTCAAAATGACACTTAGTATCTGTTACCACAGGTTCTGGGTTTAATTTACCCTTGTTTCTATCTCCCTGGCAAAACGTGAGCTGGGTTCGTGCACTGGCTTGTTTCTTTCTTTCAGCTAACTGGTAACCACACCCAGAGTTCAAGTCCCAGCACACTTTACATTCCTAATTCTTTAACTGCTGAAATACTGGTCAGAAAGTGCCAATAAATTTGTTTGGGGTAGTATTTATTTTTGCCTGAGTCTGAAGTACCTGGGAATGTACTGTGATCTTAAAAATCGAAATGAGTCACGTACACCTGTGAAATCCTGATAAAGAAGGTTCCTCAAAGCTCTGCCTGGCACATTTGAAGCGTTATGTGGGCGAAACTGTGATTTAGAAAAGTTTTGTAGTACCAGCTTTGAAATGCTATTCATAGTCTCATGTTGATTTGTCCGTGTGAACGTATCACAAACCCTTCTTGCTCAAAAGAAATTGGTCTACGGAGTATGACATAATATATTGAAGTCTGATTCCAGAATGTCCTAATGCTAAATTGTTACAACTGAATCAGTATGTTCCCTTCGGATGACATTTAATTAGGGATACACTGTCCTTGGGAGACTGTGTCCTCTTTTAGCTGCAAAGCTGGGCTTAAGAATGAAAATTAAAGGATCAGTTGAATGGCAAATCTGTATCTTTTGGTTTACTTTTTTGTATAATTTCTTTGCCAGTCTGTCTTAGTCAAGGTCAGATTTTACACTGAAGCTGGAACTGGTGTGAGACAAGGGTGATTTATTAAATGAATTGTAACTGAGGCTTTCAAAGTCATGATTTGTCTCTGAGCAGGAGGCCAGACTCCTTGTGCTGGTACAGCAGAGTGATGTTCCCACAGTGCTCTCCAGCTGAACTGGCAAGCTGTGTCCTCCTCTGCCAGGAGATGCTCCTTCCTGCCTTTTGGTCTCTCCTCCTCTCTGGAGAAGCAGTTTTGCTGTGATCAGAACTGAGGCTGCAGAAATACCTACATAATTTCTTAATTCCACGTGTCTGAGAAGCAGCATATAAAGCATGTAACGTTACACCTTTTTTTCCTGTAGGAATATGTAATTTGTGACTGTGCATGGGCCTGGCATCAGGCAGGTTCTTCACTGGAACTGACATCCATTCTTTTTGGTCTGTGTTGCCTCTGGGGTAACTGTTTCCAGAACCATCTCTGCTGCACTCCTGCTCTGTCGGTGCCGACTTAACCACACTCATGGCTTCTTCATTGTCCCTTCCTTTGATGTCCTTGCTGTCACTGTAAGGTGATACAGAGGGAAAGAGGTTTTTATCACTGCAGTAATCCTCAGACAGCTGGTTGTGCTGGTGGTGAAAAACTACTTCATACTCTCCAGGAGGCTAATGTCTTCAGAATTTGTTGAATAACTGTGTTATGACTGCAGGCGTAATAAGCTATAATTGCAGATGAATGCATGTACAGGTTGGTGACTGACACCATTTTTGTGCATGCATAATGTCCTTATCTGTGTTCTTTTGGATCGCTGTTGCAGTCTGGTCTCGCCTGTTCCACTTTGGCAAAGTCGGGGGGGCTTCTTCCCCAGGAAATCAGGTTTTACAATGTTCTGATGGCAAGACAGATACCCTCCTTCATGTGTGCTATAAACGATGTGCTTCTCATGTTATGGCTTGCTGTGCACACACTATCAAATGTTTTAAAAGTCCTGTGGAGAGTGTTAATGGTTTTTGTGGTGTTTTTTGGTATTGCAATGTGGAGAATATTTTATGGATTAGCAGCAAGGCCTTTTCTCTTCACATTTGTATGGTGCATAAAATGTGAGTTCATTTGAAATTCTTGGGTGAGAAAATACACAATATTCATTGACATGCCAGGTTTTGACATACAGTATTGTCTATATGCATAATGTAAATTTGTTTGTTTAGTCAGCATAAGAGCTCTGACCCTGGAAGGCTTTGGCTCTGTTTAACTTTTTCCTGTTTGCTAAATGTGCAAGCCTGGAGTGGAGTGGTTTGGTCACCTGGAGCATCACAGCTCTGCCACAGCTACCCACGAAAAGTGAGAGTTATCCTTTTTCAGGGCAGAGTCTGTGCAGAGGCTGATGCAGAGCTTCTCTTCCAAGTCAGTGTGAGGAGGCAATGGCTGCTGCAGAGCTCTGTGCAGGCCCTGATTTCCCTAAATGTTTAATTGCAGGGTGTAGGTTACCCACTGCTGTGTGGTCTTTGCAGTGTGTGTGTGCTGCACAGTGTGCTGCTCATACAGCCCCTGAGCTCACTGTGTGCCTTGTCAGATCTGAGCCCCTGTTCAATGACTTGCCCCAATCATTGCCCCAGGGTTACTCCTTTTCCTCACTAAAGGGCACTTTCCTGTTTGTTTTAATTATGAGTGTTTCTTCTTTCTATTTTAAATAAATGCTGTATCTTTTTTTCTAAATTGACAGGCAGTCTTGTGGTACACTGTTAGGAGCCATTGATTAAACAAAATATTTGTATTTGCTTATCTAAGTGTTTTGTTTGGTTTTTTTTTACGTAAACATTTTAAAGAATTGCAATAAGTCAAAGAATCTGCAGATCTTAGCCGTGCCTGCTTGTACATACTGAGAGCATGTTGCTTTGTGTTTGTGTTTCTGGAGTGGTGGTTTTGTTGTTCTAATTTGGATTATTCTGCAAATTACTTTCTTGTCTCAAGTAATATGTGTTTCAAAGCACTGGAATACTTGACTTTTTAGTGTTTCTTCTGACAAAATATTCTGAGATATAGTCTCAACTAGCTTCAGTGAAAAGAACTTTCTCAAATGAATTATAAGGATCTTTTTCAGGTAACAATTTCTTTCATATTTCATGTTCCTGGCCCACAGGTATCTCAGACTTTTCACTGGGGGCAAAAAAATGGTCCCTGAGGGAGAGAGCAGACATTTTTAAGCCCACAGTAGTAAATATTTCAGTGCATTGTGTGTAGGGATCACCTTGGGTGTTCAGTTTAGAAATGTCTGTGAAGTGTAGACTATCTGCTGAAGATCAGGGCTGACAAGCATCCACATGGGATTTGAGTTAACAGAAGAAACCAGCTTGGAAGTAGAAGCATAGAGAAAATCTGCTTAAAGTGCTGGGCAGCATTTTGATGATCAGAGCGCATTATTGGAGTGCAGAAACATTGTCTCAGCTGTTTGACTAAGAGTTTCCAAATGTTTGATAGTACAGACTTGTTTTCTTGCATCTCATTTTTGTGACCTTATTTGATGTGAAGTCTAAATATGGAACTCCAGATTTGTAATGGCAATTGCCATGCTGATAGCTGTCTTTAGGAATGTGGCAACAACTAAAAATCATTGGAGAGTGCAGCACGTGAGAATAAATGAGAAGCACAGTTGTTGAAATGGGTTTAGGAATTCACTTACTCTGCTTCTGTATTTCTCCAAATGCCGTCTGTCTTCTTTTATTCCAGGGGACCAACATTATCTGTAAGGATGGGCAGGGTGACAGGGGTATTAAAAGTGCATCTGTTCTGTTACAGCTTGAGGAGGTAAGAAATCCAGGCTTTACAGTGTCCTGATGTTGGGAGTACATTTTCTTTGCCTATGGGCAGTAGCATGCGCAGTTAAGGGGCACCAAGTAAGTTTTCACACACCCTTCTTAAATCATGCTATTGTATTTTGGGACAAAATAAACGGCAGGACTTTGGCACTTCCTGGAATTTGTTGAAGTACTAGAGCTATATTTTAAATGCTCCCCACCTCTTCTTTTTTGCTCAGTCATTTCTTTGATACTCTTGAAGTGATGCTGCTACCTGTGCCTCCCTGCGAAGGATGGGGTGGCAAAGCTTCCTCATCTGTTAGTGTGGTCTTCAAATTCCTTTGTGTTAAAGGGAGTTAATGTGGCTAGAGGCTGCTTTGAAAAGCTTTGCCAGTAAGTGTTGCTCTCCAAAGAATGGTTATGCACATCAGCTATTCAGCCTCAGTTTTCTTAGGGAGGAGAACTAATTTTCTTTCCTGCAGAATTATAAGATTTGGTTACTTCCTGAGCCTGCTGCTTAAACCTTGTTAGCAAGCTTAGAACTTGCTGAAGAAGCATTTGCTTCTTCTGTTCCTCAACCTGTCAGGTTTTCAGATTATCCTTGCTTGTGTCCTGCTTGTAGAGCCAGGTGGAAAATAATAAAGCCCCTCTGCTTATCTGTGGTCAGCACTGACTGAAAGAGAGAGCTTATCTCTCTTCCCCATGTGTCCTAGAGGAAGTCAGGCTGAAGCAATGAATCCCTGTTCCTGACAACAGGAAAACCCAGAATTTGACTTAAAGGGGATGATTGATTGGAGAAAACAAGCAAAAAAAAAGACACCAAGTAATTGGGATTGGTGTAAAGTGACTGAAGCTCCATTTGTGGTCTGCTCAGGTGTGGCAATGCCCAGCTGCCTTCCCACTGGCAGCTCCAGAGCTCCCAGAGCAGCACTGTTGGGGCTGCACCAGCAGTCTGGTTATGTGTGCTGGAGGTCTGAGCAGAATCCCACAGATTCATTTTTATTTGTGTTTTGAATTTCCTTCTGGAGAAGCATGTATAGCAGGTTTCAGCTCAAGGAAGGGCAGAGACTCCAGGTGTGAGCAGAGGGGTGGTGCAGGATGTGTACAGGAGCTGGCTCAGTCTTTATCCTTCCTCACACATCAGTCCTGTGACAGCAGATGTGATATTGTATTCCAGGGCATGATTTCAGGAGAACTGCAGGTTATGTGGGAGGCATGCTCTTATACAATGACCTTCCTACCTGTAAGCTCTAAAAATAATAATGCATAAGTGTTCAAGGTGTCAAGTCAATTCCTGTGTAAGCTTGTCTGAGGACCAGCTGCTGGGACTGGCATCCATAAGGGGGGTGCAGAGGGGTAAAAACTGTAAACATAATGAACTTCAGACTGAGGCAGGTTTTTCTCCATGCACTTGCAGAAGCTTTGACTAAAGGATTGGTAGTAGGAAAGGTAAAAGAGGAGTAAGGTACTGCATCCAGAGGAGCTTGACTGCAAAATAGTGCCTTGAAGGTGACAGTATGCAACCTTTTGGGGGTCCTGGATTTATGTAATTCTGAAATTCTTCTGTTCTGTATGGCAGTGTGTGTTGCTTGTTTCTATAGCAACTTAAAGCTGTCTATTTTTCCTTGTCTTAAAAAGCTGTTCCTGAATGATGCTTTAGAATTTCTCTTCTTTGCAATTGAATATTTTGGCCCTTAACTGTATAAGTTTTCCTCATTCCCTTACTAAACCCTCCCTGCTATGAAAATTGCAAGTGAGAAGCCTAAGAAGAGTTAATTACCTGTAGGAAGTGACTTTTGCCCAAAACCTGCAGATGTTTTTTTCTAGCTTTTACTTTGCAGTTCTGAGTATAGGTATGTATTATAGGTAGATATATACCTATACTAGATATTATCTAGTTTAAAAATGGAGGAAGTCCATCAAGGCATTGCTGGATGCTAATCTGGCTCTTCCTAGAGTCAAACTGTTCACTTGCAGGACAAAAGACCCTGATCTCAGCTGTTGTCTTTCTGTAACATGTCCTGAAGGTAATGAATGAAATAGTATATCTACAGCATATAGTGTATATGTAGTATATCTATCAGCATATCTACATGTGTTAAAAAGTTAAAAAACAGTGGAAGAACTTGGGATGTTGTTTAAAAAGCCACATTTCTAAAAGATTGTGGCTTTTCCCTATTGCATGAAAGGAATTGCTGCCGCAGATGGTTGGACCCAAAGGGTCCAACAGCAGGTTTACAGCAGGATTTTGTGCCAGGTATTGTCTTAGTAACCATGGTGCCACGCTGTTAAACCTTGCAGAAGAATTTCCTAGACACTTTTCCAGTGATTGCTGTGAATCACCGACTTTTTTTTTTTTAGATCAGGCTTTGTACATCTACAAGATCCAGAGAAGTACAAGTTCATGGTATCAGTCTCATGAAAAATGAACTGCCCAGGTGGTACTGGAAGTAAGGATATTTTTTGCTAGTTTTCAGAGTAGTCTGATTGTACTCAGAGAGCTGTGATATTATAAGCAATTGAATTTAAGTTACTGGGATACTTCTAATTTCCGGCAGTCCTGGAGGTGTGGAAAGTGCTTTCTGCCTTGGATTTGCTGCATGCCAGGACTTCTTTTCTCCAGCTGTCATTCTCAGAGAATCCACCTTCTCATTGCCATCCGGTCTTTTTGGATTGAATTCTCTGTTTGTCACCAGCTCTTCCAGCCTTCTATGTCTCCTCAGCTGAGATTTTTCTCCTAGCCTTGCAGACAGAAGCGTACCTAAATTAGGCTTTAGTCCTCCTGATTTGCAGCTCTAGCTCAGCATAAAGCTGTTTCCCTGTAAATTAGTTTTATCCTGTGTGGTGGAATTTTGATATAATTCTGATGTTATCAGGATCATTTATTAGCCACTGCCAGGAGAGGCATTAACTTACATGCATGTATAATCTATTACAAAGGTGACACTGAATGTGTTCCCAGGTAAGAGAGAAAAATATTTCAATTCCTTTAATGGGGTAAAACTCTGTAGCCAGGAATTCCTGACCTTTTGAATGGAATACTGAGGGAATATTCAGAAATTACTGGGATTTGTTTGCTTGTGCAGAAGAACGTTGTTTGATGTGTTTCTGTTTGAAGCAGCTGTTGTTGAACTTCTATTTCAAGCTTTTTCTTCAGTCTTTCCTTCCATTTCTTCTGGACAGTATTGCAGGATGTCTGTGCTCCATTTCTTACAAGGAATGACATCCCCAGAAATGCCACTTCTTTTTCCATGTGCAAGCTCTTTTCATCCCTGATTGAGAGCCTTGCTCTGTAGGACCATGCTTGCAGGCTCTGCTGTTTAAAGAATGGAAGAGGTTTTGGCATTGGTTGCCATTGGTATAATACTCCTTGTACCTGGCATGAGAACAGAGGGAAACACTAGCACTGACAACAGGGAAATAGGTTTGACTAGACCTGCTGTTACCATTTAAAGAAACTAAGCAGAAGGGCTTTGTCCAAGGTGGTTTCCTCTTTCCCTTTTATCAAACTCAGTAACCGTGGACAGTGGAGAGGGAGAGATTTAAATTACCCAACAAATAGATAGGGAGTAACTCCTGACATCAAAGCTTCTATTCATCTTCTCCTCCTTGCTTCCCTTAAATAATATGTGTTTTATATGCAGCTTTTGGGCCCATTAATTGAGCTGGTTTTGGTAGGTTCAAAATGGGAATGTGGTGTTTTGAGGCTGGGCACTAAACCACAGAGCTGAGCTCGCTGAGTGCTGCCTGAAGTTTTATGGCCTTGGCCTCCCTTTGCTTGCAGGCCTCCAGATGTGGGGGGCTGTGTGCACGACCCACACTGGCATTCTTAGGGTTCCTGTAATGTATAGACAGTGTTCAATAGGAAAAGCAGATTATTAACAGAATTTGGGGGAAGTGGAGGTCTTCACTGAAAGTCTCCTCTTCCAGGTTTCTTACCAAGCTGCATAGGGCAGCATAAGCCAGGTTTCCTGACCTCTGTCAGTAATAGGGTGTAACATTCTTCCCAGCATTTTTGTAAAACAAGGATAGGGAAACAGGAATATTCACATCCAAAAGCTTTTCTAGCCTTTTCCAACCTCATGGGCTAAGCAAGAGGAGTCCCAGCTTTTTGGAAGGCAAGAAAAAGCTTTGCATTCTGTTCAGAGAGAAGCAGTAAGGAGAGGCAGACTTGTCATCTTTACAGGGCAAATTAGAGAGAAAATACTGTTACTGTGAGAGAGGGATATTTTAATCCTGGGCTGTTCATGTGCCTGAAAGGTGAGTTTGGGTTTGAATAAGAAGTAGTACAGCCTGAGAGAAGTTCATTTTGCAATATGGTTATTCCAAGTTTTAGCTGAGGAGTGGATTTTAAACCCTGTCTTTTGAAGGCACAAGCCTGCCTAATGGCAGCTAGTGCCCATCTCTCCACATTCCCAGTCACAGGATGGAATTGCCTGTGTTTCCGTGTGACATGGTGTCTGCTGCTTGTTCACCACTCCTGCTGAAGAACAGCATTGGTCCCTCATGTCCTTGTGAGACTGTGCTTGGGATACCAGGACCTGCTGGTCTGCAGTGAGCACGGGTTCCACCTGTGCCATTGCTGCCCTGGGTGTGGGAGCAGGGCCTAAGCTCCTGTGTCTAAGGGCTGCTCTGGGGTTAAGCCCCATCAGGGGCGCTGTTGGTATCTGCAGAGTTAGTTCTGTCATTTGACAAGGCCTTCCTGCTGCAGTAACTGCATTGCCCTTCATCCCTAGTGAGCTGGGCTGTAGTGACTGTGTTACCTCCTGTCTGTGCTGTCCCTCCTGCCCGGACAAGAGCCAGCCTCATGGAAAGAGCCCCCTCTGGGAGTGGCTGATAGCCAGTAATCCCTTTAGAAAAGTCTGTGTGCTGTGACAGTGTTGTGCTGCAGATCCCACTGTTACTAAATTTTATGTTTCACCCTTGGCTTTTTGCCAGGTCCCATGGGGACCTTGGTTTCCAAGGAACAGTTACAGAAAAGGAATAGTGGCTGCCCTTTGCTAGGCGTCTGTCAGGCAGTGCTCATCCTTCCCTGGGAGGGGAGAGAAGCAGCCCTGGAAGGAGGGATCATGTGTTAGGCTCAAATCCTCCTAACCAAGACTCAACAGCAGCGGGGATACTTTGTGGTATTCGATTAAAACAGTCCCTTTGTGAGCACTGCCGGTCCTGGGACTCACTGCCTTTGCTCCCATGACCCTTTGTACCTCTCTGAGGCAGAGCAGTGTGTGCATGACTTCAAGGGAACTTCAGGTTTAGTCCCAAACTAAATCTCCAGGGTAGAGAGCAGGGATGGTGACTAAGGAACCAAGTCCTTTGGTTAACATGCAGGTTGTGTGATGTCCAGGCCATTGGAGTGCTGCCCTTTGATAAAGCTCAGCTGTGCTTTTTGGTTTTGCTCTTCTTGTTCCCTTCCCATTTGTCAGCATCAGGTGCTGATTACAGGTGCTGGAGAGATGCCTTGTAGCAGAGTTGAGCAGAGTGTGGGTCCTTCTGCTCCTGCTGAGCAGGGATGTAGTAACCAAAGGCAAGAGACCCATCTGCTTGGCATACAACTGAGGGTTGAGTGCTCTAACCTTGGAGATGTAGTGGCTGGGCACAAGGGTACGCTGGCTTTACCTGGGAAATCCCCATCTTGCTCACTGAGTTTGACCTTCAGCTTCATGGATACTTTGTGTTTAGATTAATTAATACACATGGATCAGCAGTGCCGGTGATTATGAAATTTTACATTTTTTTCTGAGCTGCTACATCCAGGAGTAGTATGCAAATGGAGTGAGTTATGCTTGTTTTGTTTCTCTTCTGCTCATTCCCATCTATTAAAAACGAACTCTTAAACAAAAATGAAACTATTCCATGGTCTTTCATCTCCAGTAGACTGCTGTTAGAAGACAGCTTTGCCTTTATGAAGTATTGAGGTCCAGCCCATTTTTATTTTAGGATAGAAGAGACATAGAGGCTTGTTTCACTTCCTGCAGCTCCTGCTGTGTGTAGCTTCTTGTGGTCCCCAAGCCCTGGGTTGCTGATGTGAAACTAACAACTTAAACGGTTGTGATTATTAGCAGGAAGAAAGTGCCTGAGGGTATTTGTCATCTCTTTTGTGTGAACTGTGTTTCTTCCATTACAACTTGATGTCATTCTCTGTGGCATCTTTAACACCTGCTGTTTTTACAGTCTGCACTTATTTGATTGAAAGCTTCTTGGCCAAGGATCTAGGCTAAAATTTGCTCAAATAGCTTGAGTCCGAGTCTTATTTTCATGAGTTACTTGGGCTTGTGAAGTACCGGTGTGGTCCCAGAAATTCCTCATTTTACCTTACCTTCCCAAGATTCCTTCTTTTTAATGCTTTTGAGTATAGAAAGAGAAGTTAATATTTAGGATGGAAAAGGAGCCCCTTGCAGGTGGTGATTGTTGTTTTATGGTAATGATGTCCTGAACAGGGTTTCCATTGCCACATACAGCTTTTGTAATGAAATATGTGCCCACTGTGCTGGATGGGTGCATTTTATGAGCTATATAAAATCTGGAAATCTGGGCTAGGGCGTGCCCCACTCAGAAGTAAAACAAATCCCCAGGTTACGGTTTATTTTTTTGGGCGACTGTCTGTCAAACCCTGTTCTTGGGGCAGGATCAAACTTTCCACTTTATGTGAGTGGATGCTGTGCTTGAAATAATTGTCTGGCTAGTCCCATATGGCAGCTTAGAAGTAGTGTTTCTGTCTTTCTGCTGTAGTAATATTGACAGGAATCTTGTCTTATCCCATTAATTCTTCAGTATTTCTAACCTATCAAAGTGTGTGAGTCTGTCAGACAGTGTAGTTGTTGTTTAAAATCTCTGCTGGAAATTAAAGGAAGCATTAATGCAGGAAACGTAGCGGCATGCAGAGGTTTTGTAGAAAACAGTGACTGTGCTGTTGAACAGTATCTGCTCTGTGCAGCTTGCAGTCTGAAACGTCAGAACTTCTATTTCAGGGCTGTGGCAAATTGCTTGAAGCTTTTTAGGGCTGGACCAAGCATCAACACAACACGTCTTCCAAGTTTCTGTAACAGTCCCAGTAAAGCAGTATCTAAATATAGTGCTGATGTACAAGTGTTCCTTTAATTTCCCCTGTTGTGTTTTACTTGCTTCTGGTTGTATATGTGTTCCATTTAAAGATGGTTAAGCTTTTCTCTGAAGTTTTCACTCAAAATATTTGACTGTCTGCAAACATGAGATGAAAGGCAAGAGATGAAAATAAATAAATACATTTCCTTTAAAAGGAGTGAAGATTCAAGGCAGCTGTGCTGCATGGAGGAGTGCAGCCATCCTTCTGGGTGTGTGCTCCCTTACTGGCATGAAGATTAGCTGTACATGCAATTTACTTAGTTCAGAGCAAGTATCTGGGCCTGGCTAATCTTTTTTCCTTTCAAAATAGTCCAGTCAAGTAAGAAACCGTGGCCTGGATCCTCTCCCTCTGACAGGGGGAGCATAACTGTGAGGATTTCTTCTGTTGACAAGTGATTGATTCCCTTCCACTAAGCAGTTTATCCCATCTAAGATTTTTTTTTTTTTGCTTCCGGGCATGCCTCTGGACTATATAAGGAGTTTAGGTTGACATGATTTCTAAATCAGTTCCTTGGGGTAGGTGGGGTTAAAGTACTTTCCACTGCAATACAGGTTGCTGTGAATTTCTGTATCCCCACCACTGTTAACTGGAATTGAATGACACCAAAGAGTCATTTAGGTCTATATTCTTTCTAAGATGTCTGGTTAAAGTGCCAAGACCATATGTGTACTTGTAATGCATTTTGGCACCAAGGTCTCTTATCTCTTGCCTGATATAACGGGCTTTTGGAAGCTCAGTGTCCTGAAGATTTTGGATCTTGTCTCAAATATTTGAAGTTTTTCTCTTCGTAATTGTAGGTTGCCCTCCATAGAGCTTCTCTTTGTGTTTCTGTGTTTGTAGAGCTGCTCTCGTCTCCAAATACTGATTGCAGTGTCCGTTCATGCAGAACATGTCGCAGCCAGGGTTTCCACAGGCACTGGTGTGGTGCCAGGCCAGCTCCCTGCAGCACTCAGCCAAAGCCAAGGGCTCCGTGGGGCTCAGGGGTCCCTGGCACAAGGGGAGCTGTTCCCATCACCAGCTGTCCCTGGGAGCTGCCTGGGTTATGTGGGTGCATTGGGGCTTGAGAGCTCCTGAAAACAGCTCCTGCTACTCCCACATACTTTCCTTTTTAATGCTTTGCTCTCTAGCAAAATGTTGCTTGTAAAGGGGGGAGGGAGGAGATCCCAGGCTATTATCTGCTAAGTAGGTCGTAATTCTGGTAAATAATTGATTTTTTTTTTTTCAGGCTTGAAATCAGAAGCAGGCCTTAAGTACCAGTATCAGACTACTGTGATTATCACTCATGGAATGTCAGTGCTTCAGCTTGAAGGATAGTTGTCTGGCTCTTTTGGGAGGGGTGTGCCGCTGGAAATAAAAGGAGAAAGTAATTCCAAAACCATATGGAGAAAGCGTTTCTTTTGCTGCAGTATTGGTTTTAAAGTTTTTTTACTTTAAACCAGCTCCTGTGAGGATTCTCTGCTTCTGGCTTCTTTTATGCTCTGGAATAGCTGCTTGGACTCTTCACCTGTTTTTATTAAGCAGTGGAATTTGGAAATGACAGGGTTAACAGCAGCGAGCATCATCATTGGCTGTGTCTGCTCTGAGTGTGACTGTCCATGCTGTACTGCTTAATCTTTTAAAATCTTACCCTGCTGTGCAGACTGCTCAGTAGGAGTCTGCTGTGGATTGCTTGGGTTCAGTCTGTATTTTGGTGGACCAGATCCTGCTCCCAGATAGCTGGGACAACTGATTAGTCTTCTTCTGTGGGGTGTATGTGTGTGTATATATATATATATATGTGTGTGTGTTTATGTACAGACACTTGGTGTATATATCTTGTGGTTTTTAACTCTGTGTCTAGTGTGTCTCTTTAACAAGCTTTTTTCACCTCAAGGGAAAGAGATCTTGTGCAGGGATGTGGGATGTGCAATCACACTCCCCTGAAACTCTGTTTATTTTGTGACTTGCCTGGGGGTGAGCCCTCACCTTGGGCAGTCCTTGGCTCCATCACCTGCAGTACAGCAATAGTGCAGAGGCTGCTCTGGACAGAGCTGTTTTCACAGGTAAGTCCTTCCTTCTCCTGCTTTGCGCTCTCCTGCAGCAGCTGGGCTGAGCTGCAGCTTCTGGGTGTCCTTGAAGAATGTGTGTGTGTGTGTAGCAGTCACAGCTGTCTGTTCAGGCAGCCAGGCTCTGATCCTGCCTGGCTCTGTGCATCCCTGCATATCCACAGCTCCCCTTGAAACACTGGGGAGCTGCAAGAGCCTGGGTGCAAAGTTACTGAGTGACTTGCTGGGCGTGAGAACACTCAGTCTGCTTTGGGAGCTGCTGTCTGAGCAGGAGCTCTGCTTTGTTTGCACAAGTCTGGGTACAGAACAAAGCTCTTGGGGGACACCATCATCTACACAGGTTGTTTTGTCTTAGTTGGGACACAGTTGTCATGTGGTCCTGTTTTCTTTTGGCTGAAATTCATTGGCATTTTAGTGCTTCCCCTTGGCTTGGCTTCAAAATCCCTCGTTGGCTCATTCATGCTGTGGGATGGCAGGGCTTAATGAAGTGGTGGTGTAACACATCTGTGTTACCATAAGAAGCTCCCTCTTATGCTATGTTTTAATAAAATTTGAACAGCAATGAATCAGTCAATGATGCTGAAGTGTAAAGCAGCGTTGTTGGTGTCTGATGAAGTACACCATGAGCTCAGACTGAGAGGTCTTTCCTCTCATCTGCTTTGCAGTTTCTCAGAGAACTCTGGCACCACTGTGCTGCTTGTTCTTAAATTGTGTTTTTCTAAATTTATTCTTCATAGTAGTTAGAGGAGGACTTCCACTTCTAAAAGCAGGTTCCACACAGAAGCACAGCTTCTGAAAAAGGTGGTGTGGTATGTCAGCTGAGAACTTCCTAACCCAGAGCGGACCTTGACCTTCATCTTACACTGGTGGTTTCAAGGGCAAAGAGATTGAGGAGAAGATGGTGTTTATTAATGCTGGTAGGAAGCTGTGTTCCACCTTCAGCATCTTTAGTTAAAAGAAGTTCCTATAACTACCTTGCCATGATTATGAATGACACAAAAGTGTTTTTTCTTCTCCAGCCAGATGACAGGAAGACACTGAGCTTGGGCAGCAGCTGTGTTCAGAAAGGGTTGTCAGTGGTGTAGGCAGAACCATCTGCCTAGCAGGGCATTTAGCTTGGGTTGCTTTTTCTAGGCCAAGATAGTAAATCAATAGCTTATTTTTCACAATGTTACAAGTAAGATGTCAATGGGTAGATTTACAGTGTAAACAGGAAGAGGGCAGCTACCTTTATTGGCTTCTTAGTGTCCCAGCTGCACTGGTGAGGAAACCAAACAATATTGCAAAAAAAATAAAGCCAAAGCAACTCATCCTGGAAGAGGTTGAAAATCTAGAAACAGAACATTGTTCCTATCAGACATTTTACTGTTTCTTTTAAATAGACTTTAATACCCCCCACTGCCTAGGGCTGACCCTCCCTTCCCTTCTCACAGAACTGTCAGTTCAGTTAAACTCTTGTTTGAACAAGCCCTTTCCACATGCCAGGACTGTTGGTCTGCTCTAGTTAAATACAGGAAAAGATGTATATAGAAATGGGGAGGGGTTTTGAGACCATGGGATGAGAATTGCTTCATTTTGTTTCAATTAATTTTATAATTACTTCTCTGGAAATTTCTGTTGCCAAATGTTGTTTGAAGTGACTGCAAAACTCTGAGACAACTCTGAAGAGTGAAATAGTAAATAGTATGCTGGTCATGGTTGGAATTTTCTTCCATTCACTTGGCAGATGACAGAGCCACACTGGGTATGAGAGCAGCAGCCCTCCCAATGCAGTCAGTACATGCAGTTTCCACTGGGGCTTTGTTACTGATGTTGTTTTTTTAGCACTGAAATGAAGGCTGTAGATTTAGCACAGCAGTAGTGCTGACCTGAGCAGTCACATTTGCTGCATCCCACCTCTGTGCTCTTACACTGCTGCATTGTGTGGAGAGGATCAATGAAATGGAATAGGAACTGCTCTGGCTTGTCAAATAACACTCTTTGCAGTTATTTGTAGCTTAGCCAGCTCCTACTGTGATCTGCCATGGTCCCTGCAAATGTGATTTAGAGGACAGTGGGTGGACATGGGCAGGAATCTGCAGGGGAAACTGCTTGAATCCTATAGCTTTAGCCCTCATAATGAAGGCCCTGCTATTGCTGGGAAATACGTTTGACTTCCAGGTTCTTCTCATTACAGCTGTGCATGGTTCATGGTTGTTTACTTGTTTGGTTTTGCTCTTGGCGTTTTTTACCTTATTTTTCATGGAAACTTTTTCTGTCTTTCAGTCAGTTTGCACCTCTGATGTAGTCAATGCTAAAGGTCCTGGTGCCTTTGGCACAAAGCCACATGTACTTCTGGGTGTGTCTGTCCATGCATCTCTGTGCTGAAAAGTCTCCACATGTGAGCAACCAGGCCTAAAATTTGCTTTCTGCCTGTTAGATTTGCAGTAAATGAGGACATCTAAACTTGGTGCACAATCCTGAGTAAAGAGTGGAAAAGAAAACTGCAAAGGTGTTCCAATGTGCTTTGGGGTTTCCTTTGCCAAGGACATCCAGTGGCCTGACTGCCAATATGAACTGAACATGGAAACCTTTCCAACTTGCCTGAGAAAACATAGAACAGGAGAGGAATCTAAAGACATAGATGCTGTAAAGAAAGATATTTATCTTCTGCTCTCTCTAAGGCAGGAACCTGAGGTATTCCTCCATGTTATTTGGTGTAGTGTTGTGCCATTATCACTCAGTGGTAAACAGGAGGAACAGTGAAAAAAGAAAAAAGGTAACAGGAGTTTCAGTTCTTTGGGCCCTGGCTTGCACTGTGAGTATTCACACTCTCTTCCTTGAATGGCTGCTACCTGTGTAATTCAGCCTGACCAAATTTCTCTGTCTTTACCTGTTGGCAAGATATTTGCTGTCAGTCAGGCTGGGAACATCCCTTGTTGGTGTATATGTGTATTTGCTGTTTAGGGCTCTAAGTGGGGACAATTAAACCTTGTAAGTGCCTGGGAGGATGTGCAGCAGCCACTGGGACATAGGCACTGTCATCTGTCACAGAGACATGCTCAGGTCTTGCCTTCTTCGGTGGCAATGGGTGTAACTTCATCCCCTAATGTTAGTCACACCCCACTGCTTGTAGTATATCCTAAAATTTACAAGTGGCTGTGGAGACACCCTGTATTTGAAAGGCCACATCTCCAGAAGGTGTAACCTGTTCTCCTCCTAATCACAGCTGTTGTTATCGGTTGGACTCACCTGTCTGGTTTGTGGTGTGCAGTGGTTGTGCTTCCCTCCCAGTATTTCAGTTGGATTGAAACTGCTCAGTGTCAGATGTCTTGGAGAGATGGGAATTTACACCTCTGCTACTCCTGCCCTGCTGCCTGCTGTGCTGTGCACTTTGTGCAGGCCTGGCTGGGTGTGAGGTGTGTGTGTGATTCCTCAGTGTGCAGCACTCCAGGGCTGCTGGCTGGAGCTGTCGGGAGAAAAGATGAGCAGCAGGGAAGTTGTGCTGGCAGAAGGGAGATCCTTGGAATTTGCATGCTACAGAGCAGTCTTGTCTGGACTCTGCTGGATAATCAGGTTAGCTTCCTGGATTTTTCTAATGACTCTCAGTAGCTGTAGTGAGCAGCTCCTTCTGTCCTGTGGGAGGATGCCTTAGGTTTCCCTGAGGTGGAGAATGGCCTCAGTAGCCCCAGCTTTCACATTATGGGTGGATGATGGAGCCTCTTCTGCATGGGCGTTAGATCTGCCTGGATGTTTAATCTGTCCCCACAGATACACCAGTGAGAGCAAATGCAGCATCTCAGTAACAGACTGCTACAAACAGATCCGACCTGTCCTCTGGTCTCTGCATGAACTCTTCATGGAATATATGGGCAAATTAAAGAACTCTGATCTTCTTTTTCAGATGTTTAATGATCTGAGTTTGACACACCTAAAAGATTAAAAGTGGACTGCAGTTAATTCATCTCCTAAAGACTTAAAGGCGCTGTCTGCTGTGGGGATAAAGCTCATCTGTGGTAGAGACAGAAGTTTCTTGGAGGCTGGTTAACATCCATGGCCTGGGATCCCCCGGGGGAGGGAGGGTGGAGACAACCACCAGCTGTCTTGCTGCTTCCATATGGAAGGTGCATTGCGTTCTCCTGCTTCCATCTCAAAAATAAGATGCAGTTCTCAATCTGTACATGCACGCACACACTTAACTCGCATGTGAGGGCCTTGCCCTTCCTTAGCGGACATTGAAGCATTGTGTAAAATTTACATGGGACAGGTCTTGCTGCTGCAGCCATTCCACATGACTGAGAGTTTACTCACTGGAACAAGAGAGCAGAGGATGCAAAACTGAAATGGATGTTGGTGATTGTGGAAAAATCTGCTGAAATTTTGGATTCACAAACTCCTTTTTTGCATGCTGCGTAAGATGCAGTTGTCATTCTAGTGTCCAGCAATGTTATAGAAACCTCCCTTCCTGGGGTGCTGTTTCTCTTTTCTTTTGTTCACTGGAGAGGGTTTCAGGTCTCCTGCAGAAGGGGCAGTGCAGCCTGTGTGAAACTGCTTGTTTAACTCTGGGTTTGAGCTGATGGCTGTTTGCTGGGGTGAGCTGTGTTGTGTTTCACTGCAGTTGTGCTTCTGCAGCCCATGCTCCCAGTCAGCTTGTTCAGCAGTGTGAGGGATCATCCTCTGCACACGTTCTGTGGCCAGTGATGGGGAGCCTGGTAAGAGTCTGTCAGCACTGATAGCTGGCTTCACTTCATGTGCTAAAGGAGAAACACGGTCTGAGGCCATAGGCAGGCTTGGAGCTGACTTGGGATGGTTTTGTCTTTGATTTTACCTCATACTGAACAATGAGTTTGCAAATTAATGGGAGTTTTTCTTGCTAAATGAATTGGTTTGGTACTTGAGTGCGGGCTTCAGGGTTCACTGAACATCCTTACATGTGGTTGTACTGTCTTTACATAGAGAAGAGAGAGTAAGGATGAAGAAAATTGTTTTGGATTTGTTTAGCATCCTAGTGGAGGCTTTTCTTCATCCATACAGGAAAAATGAAATTGTAGGGAATTGACATGGCAAATGTATCTGTTCTTTTTCTTTTGATATTTGTGGCCTAGGGGACAGGCTTCTGGTGTAGGTAAACACCATAATTGTCATTTGTGAATCTCAATTTTGTGTGAAATTGTACATATTGAGTATGCTATTTCCTGTGTTTGGAGATGATGATTCAGGTATATGTCAAGGAAATAGGCAAGATATTTAGCTTTCCACAGCTTAGTTATCATATCTTTTAGAGAATGGTGCTGTATTCCCCAGGCAACTGCATTCACAGCCCATCCACACTGATGTACTTCTACATGTGCTCAGCACTGGGTCTGAATCCCTGATCCTCCTCCAAGTAGCCTGGCCAGCACTAATAAAATGACATGATTCTGTATTGTTTATCACCAAGTAAACAGTGATGTGCAAAAGCTGGAGCTAAGGTTGGAAGGCACATTAGTAACTTAAAGGTTACAAAGGAAAATTACAAATAGAAGCGGTGTTGCATTCCGGTAACTTATCCCTGAAGCAGCCATGTGTAAATCCCAGGAATTGACTAAGCTTCAGCCTGAAGGAAAATGAAGCAGTGTTTTGCTGATACGTTCTTCAGTTGCAGTAGAAGCTTTTAAGTGTACCCACCCCATATCTGCTGTGCATGTATCCTTCCAGTTTGGATTTCTGAGCCATGAACTAGATCACAGAGCTGATCCAGCTTAGAAGGGAAGCGTCAAAGATATTTTTCTTTGAGCTGGCTGAGTTCTTTATCTGGACCACAGGCATCTGTGGGGTTGCAGACCTAAGGGGATAAAGAGGGAAAAGGACAGTGAAGTGGTTTATGGCTTGGTAGGGGAAACCTAAAACCCTATTGCTGCCAAGACAATGCATTGTCAAACTATGGCCTCACACATTCCCTGGCATAGAAGCACAGGGGTGCAAACTGCCTTAGCTCTGTTCTGCTCTGCAGCTGTGGGGATGTTTTTGGAGTGAGTGTAGACATTACAAACTTGTGCTAGCCTTGGTACCACTCACAAAGAACCCACAGTGATGTGGGGCTTTGGCAGGATGCACAGCTCCCTTCCCCCTCCAGGATTCTAGGTATTTACTTAGGCAAGCAGGTCTGAGCTGCTGTGGCTTCACTGCTCTTTTAGCAGGATTAGCTGGAGCACAGCTCGTTTGGAATCTTCTCTGCATGCTGCTGTTAAGCCTCTCAAGCAGCTATGGATGTTGTGCTGCTGTGAAAGTATGACACGTGCATTTGAGTCATTGTGTGGCTGCGGATTAGATGCAGATAATCTTTCTTTTTACTTAGAAGTTAATTTCTTTTACCCTTCCTGCTTTCACATTGGGCCTATGATTTCATATTTCCAAAGAATGAATGTGGCACCCAGCAGGAAGGGTGTAGGCAATAGGACAAGGGAGCAGTGTTGCTGTGCTCACTCTGAGTGCCAGTGAACTTGTAAATTTGTTAGGTTCTTCCTTACCCCCCAGCCAGGTGAAATTGGAGCAGTGAGGGAGGGAAGCAGTTTAGAGGAGGGGAGGCACAAGGTCACAGAGGAAAGGAATATTATGTTTGAGAAAAACAAAAGAAAATGAAAATGGAACAGACATGAAAAACAGGATGAGAGGGTAGAAGCAGTAACTGAGGAGGGAAATATTAGAACAGACTCTTACAAGCTGAAGCAAAGCAAGGCCAGGCTGTTGCTGTCAGAACCAAAGGTGGAAGTAAGTGATTGAGCGGTTTTTTTTGCAGAATTTGTGAATTAATGATGAGCCTTTGTAGTCCCAGTTGGTTCACAGCCTGTTGTGCTGGTGCAGGAGAGTGGTGCTGTAAGGGAATGTCAGAGAGCCAGGGGTAGAAATAGTTCCTCTTGTGTGCTGAGAGGCCTCATTTCTGTAAGTCACAGCTGCTGCTCTTCTCTATGGGATGAGACCTCTTTCAGGGTACCCAAAGAGGAGGAGAAAGGGCTGTGCCTGCTGCTGAGATGAGAAGCAGAAAACACGTGGAGCTGTGTCCTCAGTGTCTCTTTCTGGTGCTCTCCCAGCACACTGTGTTGGAGCCCATCAGCCTGGTTTGGTTGCCCTCTTGTCAGCAATTACCTGTTGTTGCTGTAGTTCATCTTCCTCTGGCCTTGATGGCAAAGTCAGTGATAGTAACTCTGAGACTGGCTGGCCCTGAGATGAGAATAAGAACCCTGTTAATGCTCACTTTAACAGAGGCACTGGCTGAGAAACCAAGTGCTCTTGCTTGAGCCCATGTGCTGTCTCCACTTGCCATGGAGCACAGCACACCTAGAGCAGCTGGAAGCGTCAGAGCAGGTGAGCTCCTGGCTCTGATCTCTTTACTCTGCTTCGTTTGCTCCCAGGTGGAGGCTGAGCAGCCTGTGAACATTGTGCTGGGCTGAGGAGATGTGAATAGCCCAGTTTCCCTGGCAACAGTGGGCTCTTTAATCACAGAGACACAAGGCTACCTCTGTTCGTGGTGTTTAGGCTTGCGTGCTGGCTATGGCAATACTTTGCTTTTCTTGGAAAAAATGGCAAATAAAAGCAAGAAGGTCTTTCTGCCTTTGAGATAATTAAAATCTCCATAGGTGGATTTCAGTGCTTTATTCAGCAATAATAGAAAGAAGAGGGATTATAACCACTTCTAAGCTTTTTAATGTGTGAAGAATCCCTGGAGGATACAGAAATAAAGTTTTAAATTCTGTGTGGGGCTTTATGAACAGATCTCATAGCAGTCGTGACACTGATAGATTCGTTCCTTGTCAAGATGACTTATTTTCTTTTTTTATAGCTAGGGAGACAAAGTGATTTGAAGGTAGACTGAATCTTGTTGCAAAGCTAGAAATAAATATCCCTCTGAGCTGATCCTCTACCTGGCCTTTCCTCCAGTTTCACGTAAAGGTTTTCCTGTGCAGTAGGAGACAGAACACATTATGGGAGGTAGAAGTGTGAAGCTGTTTTTTAGCTGGAGAAAATGAGGGAAGTGGAAATATTGTTATTCACTGCAAGCCTTTCTGCTAATGTATTTTAGTCCACATTTACTCCCCCACTAACAAAAGTGGAGCAAACTATTCATTTTGAGAGTGAGCACTGGGAGTGAAAAAAATATTCCTGCCTTAATTTCTGCATAGTGACTTGGTCTTGTTACTGTGTGAGTGTGGAGAAATTGGTTTGGATAAGAATAGTTTGAAGAAACTTCTGCAGGAAAAAGGAACTCTTCCTTGAGTAGGCTTGGGGCCAGCAGAATTCCTGCATGGATAACACCAGTGTTCAATTGTCAGTGATATATCACAGGTTTCTTGGGTTAGGAAGTTCTTGTTCTCAGCAACTCCCATTCAAGCTGCTGTTTAGCAAATCAGCTTATATGATGTTTTCTAAATGGTTGTGGACTCTGGAAACCTCTAACATCTAGACCAAAGTTCCTTCCAGAGAACAGATACCACCTTCCCTCTGCCCTTTGTTGCTGTGATTGTGCACAATCTAACAAGTCTTTTGAGGAGCTCTGAGAGCTTGAGCACAAGGTAATAACTCGAGCCGGGTGGGTTACATAAAACTCACTGAGTTTGTTAAAATAATGTTGCCATAGTCCTTCAGCAGCCTGAAGGCCTTGTACCAGGCTGTTACTTAGCTGGGTGGCATTTGGTACAAACTGAGACAGAGGCTCACATCTACAGTGAGTTTATTGTTGGGTTTTCAGTATATTGTTTGTGTAAATTCCCCAGACCAGCTCTCCCTCCTGAAAAAGCCACATAGATCAAGTTTTATTCTGTTCCACATAAAGTTCACATCTTTTACTGAAATGAGTCATGCTTTAACTGAGTTTACTGTGAGGGAGGAAAGTGGGCTCTGAAATGTTACTCCTCCACCCTGCCTTAGTGATGTGTAACAGGATTATTAGTATGCTTGGCAGCAGCTGCTTATTATTTTCACAGAACCTGGATGCTTGTGAAAACAAGAAATTGCTTCTACTTGTGTTCAAGTGTAACTGTTTTTCCTTTTTTGATGGCTTTGTCTTCCATACGTCTCCCTGGTTTCT
Source organism: Rhabdornis inornatus (assembly GCA_013397075.1). NCBI lineage: Eukaryota > Metazoa > Chordata > Aves > Passeriformes > Rhabdornithidae > Rhabdornis > Rhabdornis inornatus. The sequence continues at coordinate 233,081 of VWZS01010386.1, read as the reverse complement.
GTAAAGGCAGATCTAGCTTATCTCCTTGGGGTTATTTTTCAGTTTGGGGAGAAAGGTGGCATTCTGTGACTTGTGGCTGAAAGAGGAAGAGTAGCTCTACCATTTTGTGGACAGTGGCCCATGCATGTCTGTTACTGTCGCACACAGGACACTTCTGGGCATTGGCAGGTGAAAGTGCCCGTGGAAATCGTGGTGCAGTGTCACTGTGTAGACACCAAATTTGGCTCCTCTGTGGATATTTCTTTGTGCAGAGAGGTGAAAAGCCTTTTAGCTTATGGCAGGAGGAGCTGCTCAGTGTGTGTCCTTGTCACAGATTTTTGCAGGAGCAGTCTCTGTACACAGCAACTAAAGATGGCATAATGAGTTTTGCTGCTCATTTTTCCAGCAGAAGTTCATTGCTGTCTCATGCAGTAATGGTTAACTTGACTCTTCGTACCACCATCCTTTTTTGCTTGTGTTTTGGATGTGTTGTTTTAGGGTTTTTTGGGGGAGGGGAGATGGGATGTAAAGAAGGGAACATTGTGGTGGTTTGTTTATTTGTTTAAGGGGCTAAGCTCAAAATAGGAGGAGGAGGGGCAGCCAACAGAAAAGGACCTTTTAGGATTTTATTTTTGGAAGTAGGTGAGTTCACTTGACATGTAGGACCTTTCTTTCCTACTCTTCTTGTTGCTGAGAGGTATGGAGAGAATTACAGTTCTCCCCTGAGTTATTATTACCTATCTTTCCTAAACTGGGAGGGGCATCATCAGTTCTTGATTGACAGAAAACCCAGAGTCTGTTACCCAGTAGGTTCCTAAACCCAGACTGGTAACTTTTATAGAGACACAAAAGCATTTGTTTTGATGGTAATGCTTTTAAAGGAAAACGTGAGGGAAAGAGCTGTGGTTAAATGACCACTAATGCAAGAAAGAAGTTTGCCTTTTAGGACTTATTCTAAGTGAAATGAACTTTTGGTGACAACATGAATTTAATTCTATTTCCTCCTCTCTTTGACCTGTGTTTAGCCATCACTGGCTGTGTTTACTGCTGGCTGACCCCAGCAGCTGTGGGGCCGTGGCTGTGTTGCCCAGCCCGTGCCCTGCAGGGTGAGCAGAGCTGTGTTGTGTTTTGCAGATGCCCCGTTCGGGGGGACCCCGCCGGGTTACGCGTACGATGCTGACCGCGCCGAGGAGCAGAGGCGGCACCATGACATGATGCCCTACATCGACGACTCGCCGTCCTCCTCGCCTCACCTCAGCTCCAAGAGCCGCGGCAGCCGCGACACGCTGTCCTCGGGCTCCCTGGAATCCACCAAATCCGTGAGTCCTCCCCTGCCCTCCTGCGCTCAGCAGAGCCCTGTGGTTTGCCAGGGGTGGTTGGCCTTACCAGGATGTCTTGGTTTGAAAGACAGGTGTCTGCTAAGAAAGGCAGGAGCCTCTCTTAAAATGGAAAATCTAAACTCCCTCCCTCCAAATTGTTATAATTTTGAAATTAAAGGGCTCTCAGGCAAAGATATGGGAATAGGAATAACGGTTCTTTACTAGGAAAAATTAAAATGGAAATACAGTATTACAAAAAACAAACCCATAAAAACCAAATCCAAAACACTGCCGGAGTCAGAATCCAAGCTGACCCCCCATCAGTCAGTCAGGGTGTTGGTGCAGTCCCATTCCATGGTGGCTGCATCCTCCTGCAGTGACAGATGTGCTTCTGTTGGAGCAGTGCTCCTGTAGAAGGGTGCAGTTTTCCTCTGAAGGTCCAGTGATGATGTGGAAGGGTCCAATTTTCCTCTGGAATCCAGTGAGAAAAGGCTGCTCTGATGTTCCAAATGTCAGATTTGATCTGGGTAGGAAATGCTTGGCTCCTCCCCCTGGGTGGAGCATCTCCCAATGGGATGATGTAACAGCCATGCCCTGGGACTCCATGGCCCATTAACAGGAGATATCTCCTGGAGGGAGGATGGGCTGTGGAAAAGATAAAGAGCGCTGCCCTGGCTGGTTTAACAGCTGGTGATAGAATACACACTGCTGGGTACATCCTGTACTGCAACCCAAGACACCGAGGACAGACGGGGACTGCCGGTGCTGTGGGACATCACCCACCATAACACAGCACTGCCCAGCTGATGTTGGACGTTTGAAGTTAAACTGAGGCTTTTAACTGATGCTAGGCCTAAACTTCAGGGGTCAATGTTGCTTATATGATTTTTTGAGCCCTTTGTGCATTTTAGTGGAGAGAATTGGTGACTAACTGCATTGAGAGGGTCTCTAAATAGCAGGTATTTTGGAAGGGAGACTGTGGAACGGAACACATTCGTACGTCTCTGCGTGTGAGTTGTCATTGCCTTTGACAAGGAAAATAAAAGTTATTTTCAGGTAGGTTAAGGGTTTTGATCAAGCATCTAGAAGACCTATTTTCTTCACCCTGTGAAAATGGAATAAAAAGAATTAAAATGCCAGCTCCGAGATGATGACCTTGGGTGGGAGGTGGCCAATACTTGTAATGGATTTGACTATTCACTGAATAGCTGTCTATATAATCAATTATCATAGATTAAAAATACAGAAAGGACTGCCTTGCCTGATCTGTGGCTTAAGTCTTCAGTCTACCTTGCTTTAGTTTTGCTTCAGGTTCGGTAGCATGGCTATAGCTTGGAACTTCAGGAAAATTTCTGTTTTTGGTTTTACAGGATTCTTGGTAGTGGGTCATCTGCATGCCTTAAAGAAAGAACTGTAAAGAACTGTTTGCTCTGCTGTCTTCACAGTACAAAATGTCTTAGTTTCAGCTTGGATTAGTCTCTTTGACTTTCAACCTTTTGTTTCTTTTTATCCTTTTGCAATTGATTGCAGAGCACTTAAGTCCCAAGTTGCTGTTTCCATGAATATCTTTGTCATTTTCAAACTTTTGGGTTCCCCAAACCATTCATAAAAATGTTCAATAGCACAAAGCCAACTGTCACTTCCTTCCTACAGTACTTGCAAGAAAATGTGCCAAACAACCTTGAATTCCCACATTGTAAATGACACTTTGAAATCTCTCATCCGAGTGTTTTAACTTATGTGTTTCCTTTATATTTTTCTTTCCTGTTAATTAAGATGTCATGGAAGATAATTATGGATATTTTTAGAGATATCAGTGTATGTGTAAATCAACACCATCACCATTATCAGGCAGTTTTTTATTTACTTTGCATCAAAAGGGAAGTCTGAGAAGTGCCACAAACCATCAGTGCTCAGTGTTCATTATCCACATCCTTCTGCTCTCTGTTGGTTACTGTCACAGCTATGCTTACTTCTTCCAGGATGAATCCTAGGCTAAGAACCCTTCCTGATACAGTGTTCTCATGCTTTCTCATTTATAAATTCATTGTCAAGATCTCTTAAAGCATTATCAAGTAGATATATTGTTGGTGTTTGCTGAATTTTATTTGACTGTAAATATGGAATCAAGTTAGCTGCTTATGCTTTAGTGTATTCATTTTGAGGTGCTTTTTTATGTCTCAAGATGAGAATTCTTGGGATATGTAAGAGGCTTTTGCATGAAGAAATTATCATTAGAAAATTCAAAAAGCTCCAAAACCATTTTAATATTGGCTTGAGATTTTCAGGTTATGTTTCTCAAGATGAAGGAAAAACACTGTGTGACTACATATGGCTGGGAGTTATCTTCAAAGAACCAGTAATGACAGTGCCTGTGACTGGAGGCCTGCAAGAGACACTGCCTAATAGTTAATCTTGTTCTTTATTTGTTTGAATATTGCCTCATAAGCATTTAACAGTAGTTAATTTAGAAGTTACTTTAATAATGCTTGAAGGCTGCTTCTTCAAAAATTATTTTTTGACATAAATTGCTGCTTTCTTTTCTCTGACTATAAAAAGATGTTTCATGGCTTCAAAAAAAATGTGTCCTGATACAGATTAGACTTCTAATCATGAACCTCAACTGCTTCACTTGATTCTGTGTGTGATCAGTCCACAGGTGACAATCCCTGGACAGTCCATGACAAACAGAAAGAGACTAATTTATATCCAGATATTTCCCAAGCAAGTTAAACCTTCAGTCATCACGAGCTGTGAGATGGCTTTTGCTGAGCTGTGTTTTCAGCCTTAGTGAAAAGACATCAGCAACAAAATCAAGTGTCAAACACATAACATGTGTTGGACCAGAAATACGAGGATGTATGTCTCTTCTATTTTCTTTTGTACTAAACTTGATTAGCAGAGAACATGTTTTGTTTAGATGTGTTTACTTTTACAGTTGTCTTCTTACCCTTTTACTTTTAACCGAGGTGCCTGCAATTACTTCTGAAAATTTCAGATTATTTTTATGACCAGAGTCTGATGCAGCAGCACAGTGCATGCACTACATGCATTGTGGCAAAACATTAAGGTTATAAAGTCATTCAGAAGCTAAGAAGTCTTGAATCTTTATGATAACTTTGAATTACTCAATTGTCCCATCTTTTCTGTGGGCTCCTGCAGTGTGCAGTGGATAGAGTGAATGGTTCTCACTGGATTCAATATTTTATCTCTAGAACTGCACCTTGTTTTCATCTCTAGCATGTGCACCTTATTTACAGGACACTGCAAACTCCAGTCTGGGTACAAAAATATTCATTTGCATTAACTCCAAGTACAGCTGGAATGCCACACAGGTCTTAATTGTTCTTGCAGTGTTCCTGTGTGATAAGAGGATGGTATGTTGATTAACCACAGGTAATCAGGGCAGACAGGTTATGGGAAAGCGTCTGCTAATTTTGGGTGCTTAATGTGAGATGTGTAATGTTCTGCAAAACCAGGTTCTGACTTTTAACACAGCTTTGTTCACATTGAAGTAAAATTCCTTTAATTTCAGTTTGCAACCGAGAGTTAACAGCACTCCAGTCAGGCACCCAGAAAATGGAAAATGTAGCAATCAATGATATTTTAAATTTATTTTTTATAAATATAAATCTAAGTCATTCACTTATTATCACACAGGCATTGCAGCATTTATTGTGATGTTCAGCTGCCTTCTCCATGAGACCTCTTGGGGACTGCATTGTTGCTGTCTGAATACTGAGGGCATTTTGCTTTGATGTGTTTTATGGGCTTGCTTTGGGCTTTGTATTTTCCTGCCAGGTGTTTGGCTGAGTTCTTCCACCTCCCTAGAGCAGCTATAGCCCTTGGTAGGGTAGCACATCAAGGTTCACCTGCTCTGTCCAGCTGGCACAGAGGAAGTGCAGAATGCCAAAAGCAGTGTCTCTTGCTAGAAGAGAATGAAGGAATCCTCCTGGACTGCTTGTGAAGGGGTTTCCTGCTGTTCCCTCAGTGTGCAGGGAGACCAACTCCCAGCATATTCTATTCCAACAGTTGAGGGTTGCAGTTGGCTTGTGGTGTTTACACTGGGCAGTGTTTTCTACTCCCTCCTACCGCCTGTATCTCATGAGCAGATGAGGAGACGCTGTCTGCTCTGCCTCCAAGCTGTGCCACTCCAGCCATGGCTGCAGTATTCCCATCCCACCTGGTCCCTGCCCACTGCACCAACTCTTGCTGTCCAAAGAGGAGGATGAGGCTGCACCTGCATTAGTTTTATCTGTGACCTAGAGAGGGACAAACAACATAAAAATTTGTCGTGTGGATCTCAGCAGCCCTTGACTTGTCATTTGTGTGGAAAGGCAGCCTTAACAAATGTTTATAGGGTCTGACCCAACTTTCTCCATTTCTTCTGGCTCTTCTGCAGTCTCAGGCTGGGCTGCTGATGCATGTCCTGCCATAAAACCAGTGCTTTTGCCTAACTTGGCTCTGAAGCAAGCCTACAGGGACACAGGAAAAAGTAGAAATAGGTTCCACTAATGCTTCAGTTGTTTGTTTATTTAACTTGAGAAGAGATTTAATTTTCCCAAACCTTCCTTTCTGTAACAGCTGAACTGTTGTGATTGAACTTCACAGAAATTCTGGAAACCTCTCTTGGAAAATGTCAGCCCAAATGTTTGCCAAATAAGACAGTGCTGGTAGCTTCAGAAGGTGTCAGACTGTTGGTAAAAAAATAGTGATAATTCACTCCCAGAAAGAATGTGTCTGTCTTTCCCATACAGTGAGGGTGAAGAGCAGAGAGGATACTTGGATAAAGTTAGAGGAGGACAGAGGGAGAGCTTGCTACAGTATTCTTAGGCCACAGGAAGGTGTGGCCTTTTCCAGGGACAGCTGGAAAATCAGTGACTGACACCCTTTGGAAGAGAAGATTTACTGCCAGGAGTTTTGGAGTGGATAGCTTGCAGCCTGCAGGCTAAAGAAAGCTGGGAGAAGGGGGAAGCCTCACTCACTGTCATCCTGGCTGCTCCTCATAGGAGGAGAGGGTGCAGCCCTGGAAGTGCAGAAATAGGAAGGGCCTGTCAGGATGCTCAGCAGCAGAGGCTGCCTGGGGCTCTGTGCAGGTGGGTGCAGGGCAGGCAGTGGAAAAGCAAAGCTCGTTCCACCACCCCAGGAAATGAGGGCAGGCCCTTCTCAGGAATTTAGAAGATGAGTTTTTGACGAAACAGATCTCTCCAATTCTTGCTTATATCAAAGCAAGGGGGGCAGGAGTGCTAAAGCTGAGCAGCTACCTCCTACTGTCAGTTCTGTTTGGAGGAGAAATTGGCTGGTACTTACAGACTTTCAGGTAGAATTTCTCCTTCCTTTTCTGCTGTGTATCCATGGTTGGTGCAGCATTGGCAGCCTGTCCTCAGATCAGATCCCTTTGTTCCTGTTGTCTGCCAGCTCAGCAAGAGCAGGCCTGTGGCAGGGCAGGGTGTGAATTTTGCTCCTAGCTTGGTCCCAAGGGCATGCAGAGAAGCTGACCTCTGAAGCTACAGCAGTAAATGGGATTACTGCTGCTATTGCTACTACTCTTGCTAGCTTGTCCTTCCCTCTCCAGCACTTCCTAATCATTCTCCTTTCTTCCTCTCAGTATTTGAATTGGTTTGTTTGTTTTGTTTCACTGTCACTTTCCCCTCACCACCCCCCAACAGATGCAGTTTCTCCTTTTTATTCTCCAATTCTTTGCTCCTTAAGGACTCTGCCTGGATGTACAGCCCTTCCTGAGGAGAGCTGGCACACCAGTACTGATGTTATAAATAATGTTGGCTCTTCTCCCTGCTGCTTCCCCTCCCCACATGGAGAATGATTGGCTTGATTACAGAATTTGGCTTCTTTAATATCACAGAGACAATGAGACACCTCCAGCAGAAGCTTTCACACATATTTACACTTTATAAATTGAACTGCATGTTTTTCTCCTTTTTGTAGGCTGTCAGCTTCTGTATGAGACTGTGAGCTGTCCTTAAGGGAAAGCTTGCCTTTGAATGCATTCATTGCATGGTATATGAACACCCTGTACCAAAGGAAGAGTTAAAGTGCCTTTTATACACCCACTTTGAATCCCTGATTCTCTTTAAAGAGCTGTGCCAGCAGCAACCTCTTTGCAAAATCTTACGTATTGTGCTTTCCAGATTCTTAATCTGTGCTCTTCTAACATTTGCAAGAAAACAATCATTGTTAATTTAAACAAGAACCAGGAAGCCCTGAGTTCTTTAACCAGAGTCAGGAAGAGCTGAATCTGTCTAAACCGTGGAGCTGGTGAATGTCAGCCTCACAGTAATTGAACACAACACACGATGCCAACCTGGTTAGTAAACTCAAGCACTTAGGCTGACAAGCTGTAAACACATTGAACCCAGCCATGGCTCGGGGCCAGTGTGTGTGCTCTGATATCTCCAGAGCTTCCACCCCCTCTCACTGACCGTGGTTCAGGTTGCAAGATTGCACTGTGACTCAATCTTTTGGTTTTTAAGGCTTTGGAATAGCAAAAGGCACCACCCAGTTGAGAAGAGAGGAGAACACCAGGATATTACAGGCATGAGATACCTGTGTAATTTCCTGTAGTCTGCTTTCCACCTTCCTTACTGTTTAGGTGTTTTTTAAATGTAGTTCACAAGGAGTGGAAGCAAAGCACTGATTTCTTGTTTGTTCACATCTGGCTGGGTGCTGGGTCCTCACAGCTCCCATAGCAGGGAGACAGGAATGCTCTGACTGCTGCCCTGGTACACTCCTGTAAGATTTATTCTGAAACTTGTGGGTAGAGAGGTAGCCAAAAGATGGGAAAGCAATAGAGAAAGGGCAATTGAGAAAGGCTAGACATGGATGCTGGCATCAAAGAGACAGGGACAGTCAGAGCACGAAATACCAGTCAGACTTGTACAAGTGGAAAACAGGCTAACCAAGCTGGGTAGGAAGCATGGGATGGACTGCTGACCACCTGGCACTCCCTGCTGAGTGGTTAGATTTGCCAATACAGGCTGCTCCCACTTCCTGCTGGGAACATCCCATCTGCCCTTGGGTAATAGGTGTATTACCCCTACTCTGTGCTCTGGTAGATGTGGTACCAGCTCCTCCACCTGCCACAAGCAGCTCAAAGATTTCAGGCTGCTCCCTTCTTGCCAGCGTAGGGGAAAGGAGTCCTCAGCCTTGGCAGGTCTCCCTGTACTGATGGGGAGCTTGGCACCGATGCCTAGGATGTTCCCTCTTAACTGTCCTGGCACAGAGGGGCAGCGAGGCTCTTGGAGTCAGCGTTGCTCTTTGTTTCCCTTCTGTGTCAGACACGGGCAAAGCAGAAATGCCCTTGGCCCAGACTGCATCACAGCTTGGCTGCTGTGTGGGCAGGGTGGGAGCACAGTCCCACAGTCTCTGCTCACTGCTATCCTGTTCTGGGTGAGCAGGTGAGCTTGTTCCCAGCTCTGCAAGTGAGGAATGTTGTAATACCAAATAATAAACTTACTCTTCTTCCTCCTGCTTTTGGCACCAAGTGAATTTCTGAGTCTTGGAGTACATTTCATAATGAGTGTGACTCAAAAGGAGCCTGAGGCTGAAGAAGTACAGGGGCTGTTTTCCAGATGTTCATCATGCTCCAAGCAGCCCAGCTGACACTGTGAGCAAAGGCCTCCCTCAGCAGGAGCTCTTGTCAGGACACAGCTCCCAGGAGGGAGCAGGAGCAGCAGCACAATGCCCAGAGCAGCTCCCTAGTGCTGCATTGATCCCTGACACAGCAGGAGCAGGGGATCATCTTTTCACACTGGAGGAAGCTGTATGTAAATTGCAGGTTCTGCATTGGAGATCTTGTAATGTGCCCTGTGATTGTTAGATCAACTCCCCTGATGGTTCCTTGAGCAATTGCTGTGCAGAGCACAGAACAGCCAGGCCCTGCCCTGTGTCCTGGCTGGCTGTGGCTGAGGCTGGACTTCTGCAAGCATCACACTGGGAAAAATGCCCCTATTAAAGAAGGACAAAACCATGGGCTTTGCACAGTGGCCTTGTGGTAATGGCCAGGAAGGAAGGCCTGCAATGTGTCCTGGGAGATGTTTGTCACTCTGAAAGTGCATCTCTTTTAACGGGAGGAAATTAACATTCCAGCAGAAAAAGCCTCTCCGTCAGCTGACAGTGCCCAGCAAGAGCTGGCTTGTAAATTAAAGCTTCTACTTGTGAAGAGGAAAACTGTTCTCAGTGCTATAAGGAAAACTGTTGTGCCACTGTCGTGATGGGGATGTTTAAGTTGTATTTAAATAACTTGTCATTGTGTGCTGCTCTTTGCAGATGTTACAGACATACCCAGCTGGTTTTTAAATCCTCACCTCCTCCAAGAGAACCTGGTAAAGATAATTATAGTGCTGTGTCAATATTGACCAGTTACCTCAGCCTCAGCAATGCGGACTTTGGAGCACTGTTAGTTTTTCTCAATGCTTCTTTGTGTAGCTGCACTTTTTCTTTTGTAAGTGTTGTAAGAAATCTTTGGAAATGTAGAGCAATTGTGTTTTTCTTGCACCAGGGCTGCCGCATCCCTTCCTATTTGGGTGAAGGCAATCTTTGTTAACCCTCCTGGGGCTGCCTGTCTCAATTACATGTACCATGCCTTACAAAGTGTCCAGGAGCTGGACATCCAGGCACTCCCAGCACAGAAACCATAAGCAATGGTCACAGCCTTGTTGAACATTTCTATGCCAGTCACAGGGATGCTCCATTGGATGCACAGTCTGGTGCAGTGTTCATTTTACCATGTAGTTTGTCACTTGTGTTTTTCTGAACACTGACTGGTGAATTACAAATTTCTGCCTTCTTTGAGATGCCCTTTCAAGATTTTAAAAGGCACCGTGGTTCTTACTGAATGTCACTGAAGGGTGGGATGCAGAGAGAAGTTCTTTCCATGTAGTACCTAACATGTGTGTAAATCTTACTCATTTCCTTAGAACAGCTTCTGTCTGCCACTTTTATTTAAGAGGTGGCGGTGGTATTTGACACCTCACAAAATTTTTATGAAGTAGTTGCTGCAAGTCTTTTAGGCTAGAATATAGCTTGTGAAATTTAATGAAACTGTTCAAAAATCAGAATGGTTATTGATGAGACAGAATCCAGAAATATCTGGGAGCGTGAGGATCTGTTTCTTTCTTTGTGTTATGTGTAGGCTCAAAGTCACACTCAGGATGTGATAGTTCCTGCAAACTGAACCTCTAGCCCAGGTACCTCATCTGTACATCTGCAGAGGATCCTAAGCTGAGTGGAGCGTTTTGGGGGCAGCTATAGGGCTGTATATTCAGTCACTAGAGTAAAGTGTACTGCTCTGCTTCCTGGTCCTCCCACTGTGAAATCAAAAGCTGAAGATTCCTCTGGATATTAAGAGTAGGATGGAGCCCCAAAAAACCTATCCAAATCCCTAGAAAAGCATGTACCCTTTCAGAGCCAACTCCTGACTCTATTCTTAGAGACATTTAACAACATAAAAAGGTTGCAAGACTTTTAAAATGCTATTTCTGTGAATGACAGAAATAAAAAGAACTGGAACTAGGACTCTGTAAAAGGGGGATGTTTCTCATTATTTATATCCTTCATTGCTTGACCAAATTTTTCTAGAGTTTTTGGAAGTAGTCAGTTTCGCTTTATCAGGTTAAATGCTTTTTCAGGTGACAGTTTTGAGAGGAAGGATAATTGAAATTCAACAGCAGGGATTATTGCTTCTCTTAACACTTTATGCTAGTCTTCCCCGTTAGCCCCTGAAGATAGTCTTGTGGGACATTTTTCCCCCCTCTCTTCAGTTGTTTTAGTTAAGAACTCCTTCATGGAATCCCAATAAGAAAATCAGCATGTACATTCCAAGCCATGCTGATTATTCCATGCTCTCACTAAAAATAGACACTGTGCGAGCTGGCACTGAAAAATCGTTTAGGGAATAGTGGAGAGCAGGAGGAGGAGCAGCCCTGTGGAGCCAGGGCAGGCTGTGGCTGTGCTGTGTGCATGCACACCTGGGGAGGTGCAGAGGAGGGATGCTGTCTGCTCACGGCTTTGGAGAGCTCCTGTGGAAGGAGGGAGGGCATTGCACAGAACAAGGCCCTAAGATTTGTTTAGGAGGATGAATTCTGAATTTTTAGTGTTTTGTATTTTGTGAAGAGGTCTGAGCACCTAATTGAGACACCACAGTTGGATGACTAAAGCTGAAACCTGTAAATAATCTAAGTGGTATCAGTTGCTGGTAAATAAAAATTTAGGTAATGCTTTTTGTTTGCGTATTTCTAGAACCAAGTTGCTGAACACAGGTAGATGTTTTTGTTTGGTTTTTAGTCTGAAAGTAAATTGAAAAAACAAGTGTGCTCTGGTCAGCTGAATGGTCTTTTACTCTCCATCCTCAGTCTTGGGGTTTTTTCTTACTCTCCCTGCAACCTGTTCTTTAATTGTCTTGTTTTTTTTTTTCTCCTAAACAACTTCTTTGTAGAGTGAGCCAGACCTGGAGAAGGGCCTGGAGATGAGAAAATGGGTCCTGTCAGGAATCCTAGCCAGTGAGGAAACCTACCTGAGCCACCTGGAGGCCCTGCTGCTGGTAAGGCTGGGGACAGGGGCCAGCTCAAACACTGCTACTTCTATCCAGAGTGTCCCTGAACTTCACTTACCATGGGTTATGAGTTCCTGGGTGCAAAAGGTACCTGTTACTCCTGTTCTCCAGCAGAGAGAGAGGCTTAAATGTAGGACTGGATGTAGCAGAGTTTGGGAGTTGTTAATGTGGCAGTATCCAGGAGCTCTGTCTTTAAGTATCCTGGGCTAATTATTACACACTGCTGTACAGTTGGACAGAGATTAGGGAAATGGAGTGCAAAAGGATTTTAATTGCAGCATTAATATCCAGGGAAAATCCACCTACCATGGTGGCTGATCCCCATGAGAGAACTTGTTCATGTCTAGCTTTCAGGAGTTGTGTGAATGCAAATCTCACTTTTTATTAGGGTGAAAAATAACTCTATGGAGGGATGTGTTGCAGTGTGGTAAAGGTGAACATTCATGGTTCTCACGATGATGATTTCCTTCTTCCCTCATTTCAGCCTATGAAGCCTTTGAAAGCTGCTGCCACCACCTCCCAGCCTGTGCTGACCAGTCAGCAGATTGAGACAATATTCTTCAAAGTGCCTGAGCTCTATGAGATCCACAAAGAATTCTATGATGGGCTCTTTCCCCGAGTGCAGCAGTGGAGTCACCAGCAACGTGTTGGGGACCTCTTCCAGAAGCTGGTGAGTCAGCTGCCATCACCAAAGGTGCTGGTACCCCTCAGCCATCTCACAGGGGCTGGAGGTTCCCTTTGGTGACTGCACAGACCAAAGGGATCAAAGTCTGTGGCTGGAATAGATGAGAGGTTTCTCACCTCACTTTGCCACTGCAGTGGAGGCCCTACAGCAAAAGTGGCTCTTTCATTGTCTTTAATTAAAGACTGCAGCAAGCTGTGGTGGTAAAGTAAATACAGTTTCACGTAAATGTTGAATCTCCAGGGTTTCTGCAGAGTCCTCAAAGCACTTCCTTTAGATGGAGATGGGACAGTGGCAGTATTACAAAGTGAACTTCTTAATACCAACAGTGAAGTGTTCCTCATTACTGTTGAACTCCCCCACACATCCTTCCCTCTCTCTCTAGTGCTTTGCTCTACCTAGTGCTGATTTATGGTCGTCACCACTGGCTTTGCTTTCCTGCTATTATCCTGAATAGAAATTCCCCTTGCTGTTATGCTGATGCAGTCAACCTGCAGCTGAGAGTCCTCCAAGCAACCTCAACAAAATTCTCTGAGTGCAGAAAAGGACAAAGACATATACAGCATATTCCTGAGGCTGAATTGAAATTGCTGAGTTTCTGAGCCAGATGACAAATTGTTTGCATTCTAGGAGGTTTTTTTGGCCCCTTTAGCCTCTCCCCTAGCATGTGCAGAGAGCAAAGGATTAAAGGAGCTGTTTTTTCCCTTTTAGAAAAGAAAAGAAGCTCTGCATTCCTGAGGTGCCTCTGGTTCTCAGGGTAGGAGTGACATTCCAGTGAGGGGTTTACTGGCTGGGGAGTGTGCTTTACCAGGGTCCATCAATTTTTAGCAGCTGTGTAGCCCTGCATCAGCTCCATCCCCTGTGGAGCTGGGGGAGCTGGCCTGGAAGATGATGTTTTCTGTACATGCCAGCAGCTCAAGATGAAAATGCAGGAATCTGCTTTTCACTGCCAGCATGTTTTAGCCAGGAGGGGTCAAGTTGGTGCCTTGGTGAATAGTTCATGGTATGCAATTTGAGCAGCTGCTTTGAGAGGACAAACCCAGCTGCTGCTGGTTGCTGAAGCAGACACAAGGCTGCTGGAAGTGGCAGCCTCACAAGCTGCCCTGGACATGTGGTGCAGCAATGGGAATAGCACTAACTGGAGAAGACCTGAACCTATTCCTTGGCAGGGCTGTCCAGGAACCCTCTAATCACTGCACAGCTCCTCAGGCTTTTGTTTCAGACCGTTGCTTGTTGCTGGCTGATCTCGGGTGCAGGAGTTCAGCTCTTCCTCTGCTCTTAGGTTCCCCTGATTTTTCTGCATTTGTGGCAGAGTTGTTGATTTTGTTGGATTAGCGTTGGAAACAAAGGAGCAAATTGCCCTAGTGCAGGAGGCATTGAGCTGGCATAGCAGTTTCAGTTTCGGGTGGTTTGGTCCAGCAGTGGTGGGAATTGCAAACTCTTTGCTGAATGAGATAAAGCTAATAATTCTTGGCAGGCACTGGGAAGCAACTAGATGAGAGAGACAGCAAGAACATTGGGCTTTGTAAGGCATCTACACTGGATGTACATCAAATCTTTTGGAGCAGACTGTTTACTCCTGGTCATGTCATGCAGTCTGATGATAAACACTGAAATATCCAGATGTCCTTGGGGACATTAATTTTCTGTACTCTCATGCAAAAAAAAGCACAGTAGATTGAAATTACAGATAGTTGATGCAAAGAGTTTTTGAATTTTGTGTGTTCTAGCACAAAGTACGATCTACTTGCGACATCAAATTGACTGTTATTACACCTTTTCCTGTTGAGAAAAAGAAAAGATGCCAGGCATGTGGGAGTGAAATACACTTCTCATTTTTGGGGAATATATTGTACATAGTTTTTTATAGCTAGAAAGGAAACTCTTTAGAGCTGTTTTTAGAAATGAGGAAATATTTAGCAAACATCCTCACTCAGAAGCAGACCTCAGAAACAGAAAAACAAAATGTCCAAAAGCCAGCCATCTCTACCAATTCTTGTTTCATTTTCAGTAGATTCTTTTTAATTGAAAAAAAAAAATCAAACCAGCACAAAAATGGTGCATGAGCATTTTTGTTTTGATTGGAAGCTTAATTTTTAATGAAAAAGATGTCTTTGTGATGATACATTCAGAGGAGGAAAATGAAAGCTTAGAAAGACTGTTGAGGAGTAGCAGGAAATAAAAGAACTGCTTGGGAATGGAGAAACTTCAAAGCTCTGCCATGTTACCTGGCATCATCCAAATCTGAATGGCATAAGCCCTGCAAATGGTCAGTAACACTGACAGCAGCATTTTCACAGGATTGTGCCTCTGTGGCAAATACAGATTTCATTCTCTCCATGCTGCTGAGGTCATCCCTGGTATAAGTGAGCACAGTTTTCTTCAGCTTCAGTCATAACTGTATAATTTGTATAAGGCCTGAGATTGGTTTCTAGTCTTTCAGTAAAATGTGACCTAGGAAATAGCTCACTGTTTCTCAGCCCTGTTAACAGAGTTTGTGCAGGGAGTGTTGTCCTGAGAGTGGCTTTGTCTCTTCCATCACCTCTTGCACAAAGCTCCACGGGGAATGGGGAGCACAATGGTTATGAGAGAGCAGGAGAGGGAAGGAGCAGTGGGAAGTTCCCTGCTCTGCCTCCTGCACATCTGGGGCAGCAGGCTCAGGGAGGGTGCAGTGGTGCTGAGGTGGGTGCAGCCCCCTGGCAGTGTCTCCTTGCTGCACCCTTGGCTGCTGCCTGGCACTGCAGGCTCAGGCTGCTGAGCTGTGCCCAGCCCAGCCTGGCAGCTCTGCAGCACAAAGCCAGCTCTGCACTCCAGACAAGCTTGGAGGCTACCCAGGGATTTCCCATGCTGGATCTTGTGTTCTCTGGCATGAATATGGCTGCAATTTCTAAGTCAGTACACAGGATCAGTGCTAAGACTCTGTGATAATAATGACTTACTACTGCACTCTGAGGCCTGTTCCATCCTCTTCTGGGCCAATTCCATATTCCTTCTGCTGGAAAAACTGCTATTTTCTGTCACCTAGTGCACCAGTCACTGCCATCTGAACAGATTGTGCTCTGGATCTCTCTTCTGTATTTTCAGCACTGCTGCCCTTATAATAATGCTCACTAATGCAGATATGGGTAATATCTGGGTTTGATTTAGTATATCCATCATGTAAAGGCCAACAAGTAGCTTACTGGGGTCGCATTTGTGCTGTTGGGCTGAATCATTCCTCCCTGATTCATACGTTGTGGCAAAAAGCCAGCAGCTCCAGTTACATCAATGAGCTGCAGTATTAATAGATACTAATCTGGCAGTTTAGAAGGGAAAAATAGATGTCAGAAATAAGAATGTGTCATTCTCATAGGCTTTCACATCCTTCACAAGTAAACTTGTTCAGCATAGAGTGGGACTGGGTGCATAGGGCACCAGTGCTGGTTAGACAAAGTTGAGAGGTCAGAGATGTCGTTCTGGACCTGCTCAGCATTCCCTGCAGTTGTTTGGTTTGAATGAAACATGACCTGATTGTTGGTACCAAGACTGACCATCCCAAGCTGCCTTCTTCCACAGCATTTATTTTATTTTGTTTTGTTTCCTGCAGGCCAGCCAGCTGGGAGTGTACCGGGCCTTTGTGGATAACTATGAAGTTGCTATGGAGACAGCAGAGAAATGCTGCCAAGCCAATGCTCAGTTTGCTGAAATCTCTGAGGTAATGTCACGGTGTTCAGACACACGAGCTGTCTGCCTCTGACTAATACCCTGCCATGTCACTCCTGTCTATTCTCCAAGTACCTCTGCAGCCCTAACTTCTGGAGGAGTTGTGAGCTCCCACAGACTCCCTGCTTCAGCTCGTGTTCTTGCACTGAATTGTACCTCAGGCTGGTCAGACACAGCCTCTGTGTGCTGTTCCCACCCAGGGAACCTGGTAGAAACTGGCATTGCTTTGAACTTCTCCAGCTCTGTGCCACCTTCATGCCTTTCTAGAAGGGAGAGCTCTATATGAGTTTCTCAAATGTTTCTCCTGCTAATGATGATTCTGGCTGTGGTGTAAAAGCCGTCCTCAATTGCTTGTACTGTGGCTGTCAGTGGGATTGCAGGCTTCACTGGCATGGAGAGGAGAGGGTAATTCTCTCTTGAAAAAGGCAAGTGTGTCATAAATCTGTAATACTATTCTTTGGCCTGCTCTGATTTCCTCCTGTCACAGGAGTACTTGTCTCAAAGCATTTTGAATATTTTTTCAGGCTTCCCAGACCATCAGCTTTCCCTGCAGTGCATAGTCTCATTGACTCTTTGAATTGCAGTGATTATTTCTTGAAGAACTCATTTGCCAAGAAAACATGAATTTCATATGTATCTCCTTAAAAACAATCAGATAAATCATCAGAGCTGAGTACCACCAGGGCATTTAGTGCTCTGAGAAAACTCCTGAGTACATTCTATTTTACATGTCCCTTGAGACTTCTGTGAGAAAGAGGTAAAATATGATCTCTCAGTTTCACTGCTTCTGATGAATAATTCTGAATTATGCCAGTATCTACTGAATTTGGAATGATGGTGATGGCACTTCTGCATTTGTGTCCTGGTGATGGATTTTGGAGCTGAGCACATTAATGCATGGCATGGCCCATGGCAAAGAGCAGAGTCACAGACAGTGTTCATTTGCTGCTGTGGAAGAGCTGACGTGTCCAAAGTCACCCAACTCTGAGTACAGGAATAAGAAGTAGAATCTGGGGGTGTTGAATGCCAATCCTATACTTTATTGGTGCTGGGACAGTGGCTGTGTCCTTATGGATGTCTTTCTTCTGCAGGTGATTTAAAAATTCCCCATCCCTGTTGCTGTAGGTGGTTCCCTGCTTTGCTGCATGTCTATTGACAGGTGCTCCTAAGAACATTGCTTAATATTTGAGATGTGTGGGTGCTGTGACGTGGCAGTGGTGGATTTACCAAAAAGGAAAGCACATTTATCCATCACTGACTTGAACTGTGATAGGGCTCTCCTCCTTTCACACCTAGGCCTTCCCCTGGAGGAGCAGATAGTCTGTTGTGTTCCTATGTGATATTTCAAGGTGATTGACCATCTGCTACATGGGTTTTCTTTTTCTTTTAGAATCTAAAGGCCAGAAGCACAAAGGAATCTAAAGATCAGACGATGAAAAATTCCTTGGAAAGTGAGTGGTCCATGGAGAGGAGACTGGTCTGTCAGGACTGTGTGGGGGCTGTTGTCAAACCTCCATCCTCCCTTTTTCTTTTTGAATGCTGGAAGGTTGTGGGATCTGCTGGCTCTGCCTGGGAAGTCAGTTCCCTCTTGCTAAGTAGCAGAACTTGTGCAAAGTAGGCCGCCTGCATGGGGAAGTGCCTCCTGACTTCAGACCTCATCAGTGCCTTTGGGCAAAGCCAGCCCAACCACAGGGCTGCTGTGATTTTAAGAGAACATCTGCTGCCTAGTGTTAGCAGAAATGCAACCGCAGCAGTGATGGTTTTATGGGGTCATGTAGAGAGCCTGGCCAAGATCAGGTTCCACCGTGCTTGTCTTTGTGCACATGAGTAGAAGACAGCCCATGCTAGAAGGAGCTTCCATACTCACTCTTCCTGACATTCCTGTTGCTTTGTTTCCACAGCTCTGTTGTACAAGCCAGTGGATCGAGTGACCCGCAGCACACTTGTCTTGCATGTAAGTTCAGGGGGGTTTTCAAACTTTAGACCCCTGTCTTATTTTCTTTGACCTTCACATTTTCCATGGAGCTGCAGGACTGCAAAAATAAACCTGTTGAGCTGCATAAGAGCCTCTTCCCTTTACACTAAGGAGATGGAGTCCATGGCTAGGGTGCTGTTATCTTTGCAGTGATGTCACCAAGAAGTGCACTTTATCTTCTAGAGATAAAGCCTTGCTCTCATCTATATGAAGAAGCTGGAGCATCTTGTCCTACAGCTCTGATTAGGGGTGCTCGAGCCCTCCTGCCATCCAGTGCTGCCCATGACTGTGTTGTCTGTTTGTGTTCCTGCTGGCAGGATCTGCTCAAGCACACTCCTGTGAGCCACCCTGACCATCCCCTGCTGCAGGATGCTCTGCGGATCTCCCAGAACTTCCTGTCCAGCATCAACGAGGAGATCACTCCTCGCCGGCAATCCATGACTGTAAAGAAGGGGGAGGTGAGTCTGCCTGCTCTTGTTATTTTCTCAGTTTCTAAATACTGGTTATGTCTTTTCTGTAGAGCTGACTAGGAAGTTATGCTGTTAAGCTGTTTGTTGCTAAGATACAGTTTATGCAGTGTCCTTGTTCTTTACAGGATGTGGTACAGCTCCCTCTGTTTTTTGTTCAGAAAACAGTTTGGAAACCGAGAGGAAAAGTATGATTAGAGTTTTGTCCTTAGCATTGTTATAATCATTTGTCATATGTACATTCTATGATGCACATTGCCATGCACTAAATGGATTTGTATTTTACCTGCAAACTGAAACCAAATGGGAAGCCTGGGAGGAGAAAAAGGTGAGGAAACATCAGAAGTCATGGAAGATTAGGAAAAGCTGTTTTCCAGAACCTTCATTTTCAACATAAAATTGATTTTCTGCATCCTTATTCTAAAGGAGGGTGTTGTAAATATGACTGGAAAGCAAAACAAATAGAACAGGCTGAGAAAGCCAGGGAGAGGATTGACTCCTAAGAGTGTAATATAACCCTTCTCAGCTCTATAAGGAGCTGGACTGTACCCAGAAAGGTCTGAGATGTGCAGATCTTTCACCTGCAGTGCTGTGCAAGGAGGCCACAGAGCTGCTCTGTGGTGGAGTTTGCGTTCCTGAACAGCTTGATTCAGCTGCCTCACAATTCCATTAAAACGGGATTCAGTCCCTCCTGATAAAGAAAGGGCAGGACTTGGAGAAGTGTTGAGAGAGAAGGATGTTGGAGATTGGACACAGAGAGGTGCAGCTCAGATAGTAAAGGTGTAAGAAGAGCTGTGGCAGCATTCCAGACATGGGCTGATCAACAGTGACCTAAATTACCCTGTACAAAAACATCTCTTACAAATCCCAGGAGTTTGTTAAGATACCATGACCCTTCATGATTTATTCCCAAATCCTGACAGCTAAACATGCTTGCTTTTAGCTGTTAAACTGATTTTCAGCTGACAAAAGGTTTGCTGGAAGCTGCAGTTCTGAGAATTTGGTGCACTTTGTCCTGCAAGTCCTGCTCATTGTCTCATTTTGTCCACCGAGGACACCTCCAGCTGAGAAAAAAAGAGGAGGGGCCGAGCAATTGGAGGCTGAGGTAGAAGCTCAGCCATCAGTCAGCAGTG
Organism: Rhabdornis inornatus; assembly: GCA_013397075.1. Lineage (NCBI taxonomy): Eukaryota > Metazoa > Chordata > Aves > Passeriformes > Rhabdornithidae > Rhabdornis > Rhabdornis inornatus. The sequence goes on along the minus strand of VWZS01010386.1, from coordinate 213,254 downwards.
CCTCCCTGAGAGGGGATGGCCTCGTTAAAGTGGCTGCTGATTGAGTCATAGCAGAAAGCACAGGCTAGAATGCCCCTCGCAGGGGAGGCAGCAGTTTGTGTTCTCTGGTTGTCTGTCAGCATCTCAGGGATGCAGAGGGATGCAGGCTCTGAAACGTGTCATGCAGAATCCTAATGAGGTGCCCAGGGAGAGGAGTGGGCTCAGGAGGATCCTGCTGATCCCTTTTTGGAGCGGTGGATTTGTCAGGTCTTAGCAAGCAGGAAGGGAGGCACGGCAGGCCTGGGCTCAGCAGGGCAGGTCACACTCTCACTGGTCCTGCAGTGACTCCAGGTGTGATGTGGGGAGAGAAGAAGAGGACATACAGAGGAGAGGGCTGTGGGTGTGCTAGGGGGGACTGGGAACCCTTTTTGACCTCCCTCACTGCACAAGCTTTTTCTGAGCCCAGGGGAGAAAAGGACTTGCCTTCCACTCTGGGAATCTGACCATGAATATTTTCTTTAGTCATTTGGCACCAATCAAAGCAGTAGTGTCCCAGTTGAATCCTCTATGAGAGTAGGTATGTTCACTCTCCATGTAGTAATGCAGAGACACAAATCTGCTCCCAGCTACTCTGTGTGGGTTAGTGATGGCTGTTCCTTCCTACAAGCTGCTCAGCTTGGGGTCATAGCTGGGTTTTGTTTATGCCTGTAAATCTTTCCTTTTCTACTTATCCTTTCCTCCCACTCGCCTTGCTGGTGCTTCCCCCGGGGTGACAGGACAGTGTGTGGATTGCATCTCCTAATTGACTGCTCTCAATGCATAATGCATTTTTTATTTTAATGAATCACCAGCTTGCTTTGATGGCTTTTTTCTTTATTTGTCTTCCTCCCATTGAAGTTTCCTTGGTGGAAAGGAAGGAGAGTAAAATAGCCTTTTCCCCTCATGTATTGCTTAGGTGCTGATCTCAGTTATCTTTTTTTCCCAGTCCTTGCCTTTTATGTGGAATGTTTTTTCCCTCTGAGTGTGTTGTGGAGAGGCATCAAATCTCCTTTGCCAGCCTCTTGCTCCAGCTCTTTTTTTCAGGATTGCTTTGAACTGGGGAAAGCAGCCAGTTGTTAATCTCCCTAGTGACAGGCTGCTAAGGAGGGGAGTGCAGGTCAGGAGAGAGTACAGGCTCATTGGCACAGCGTTGTTCTCTTTTGCAGAGGTGATTCCCTGCTTTGGGAGCAGTGACGCAGCCTGCCCTGCCTGCCTGGGCTCCCTGTGTGATGCCAGGTGTCCATTCTGCACTCCAGCCCTGCAGTTCTGCTGGGCTCCAGAGGCTTTGTTCTAATCTAGATTTATGCATAGGAACTGGCAGGTTTCTCTCATTGGCTTGATTTGCTGGGCTGGATGAGTATTTCAGGTAGTGCAAAGAGATGGCAACAAAGGGGATAAAATCCCTCCCCACTGGGCCAGAAAAGCTGCAGCAGGGAAGGCAGAATTGGTGGAGTGAGCCTGTGAACAGAGGATTTGGTCTTTGCTGACTGCAGCAGGCTTTGCTGAGGGCCATGGTACAGAGGAGCCAGCAGAGCCTCAGCCCCAGCCTGGCAACACGGGGGAGCCAAGGGGGCATCTCTGGGCTTTGGAGTCTGTTTCCATTCAGATTGATCCACTACATTCTCTTGCTCCCTTCTTTTCATCCCACCTTTCTACTTTAATGGTTTAACCTTTTTTTACTGGTTTTTAATGAATTATCTATAGCTATCCACTTTGCTAACCCTCCAAATAACCAAGCAAATGCCTGGAGGGGAAGGGAGTCTCAGTAGCCCTGTACTTTGTGGCTTGGAATGTGAGTGGTGAAGTCACCCAGCCCCTGGGGCCATGGGAGAGGCATCTTCTTGTCACTACTGATCCTTCTGCACCACTGTTGACTTGGTTTAAATAGGGAACGAGGTTAAGGTTCTACAAGGGACAGTGCCTTGGGAAAGAAGGAAAACAAATGCATTGGGATGAAGGATGTGCCACTGTCACGTGCAGAAGGAGAGCAGTAATAACCTGCTCTAGTTTTATTTACAGAGCAGCTCTGGGTACTGCATGTTGGGTTTTTTCAGCTGAGCCCGGACACAAATGACTGTAGTGCTTGTGTCTTTGCCTGCCAGAGGTCGAGGCTGGTGTTTCCAGCTAATTCAGTGCATTTGTGCAAAGCAGGAATTTAATGAAGCAGCAAAAAATTGCAGAGTTCAATTGAGAGGTGGTGGTCCCTTTCTTGACTTCTGCTCCTCTCGTGGTCTTTGCAGAGTGTTGTTCCAGGGCAGTTCACACCAACCTGAGTGTGGTGGCTGCCACTCTGCCTTGCCCTGGCCATGTCCTTCCACCCTCTCTGAAGTGTTCATACTGATATTTGTGTGGTCCCACAGTGGCATGGAGGGATGGAGCCTGGAGTTTGGGGTCACTGCTGGCTGTGGCTTCATGTCTGGTCTCATCAGCAGCAGTGCAGACACAAGGGAGCTGACAGGCAGCTTTTTCTAGGAATGAGCCCAGTAGATCACATCACAGGTCAGTTTGTGCTACTGTACACCTTTGTCCTTGCCCTGGAGAGGAGAGGCTGCTTGGCAAGCTGCTCTGCTGTGTTTCTAAATGTGGTTTTAAACTGCAGTCAAGGGACTGGCTATCATTGCCTTAGGCTTCTGTTTGACTTCGTAGAGGACCACGTGTGCTAGAGAAGGGCAAGGACAAAGGACATGTGCAAGGAAGCAGAAGTGCAAACTGAAGCCTTTGAAAAGCTGGAAGCAAAGCTTAGACAGCCGTGCTCAGCATGGGGCCTGGTGCCTACTGCTCCTGGAGCCTTGGGCAGATGTTGGCAATAGAGCACTCAGAAATTATCTTGGCTGCTTCACACTCTGTCTTACAGCTGGAGCCAGAGAGCTCCTGGTGACAGGAGCTTTGGGAAGAAGAAAGAGGCCATTAAAATGCTCAAAGAGCAGCCAGTTTAACTCCCTAGGCAGAGCATCTTTTTTTTTTTTTTTGCAGTGCTGGTCTTGCAACACACTTAAACACACGAGGAATCATTTTCTTCCTACGCTCTGCAGAAAGCCAAACCACCTCTTCCTCACTGACATGTGCCAATACCCATCTCCTGGTTTTCCCCTCCTCCCTGTGCCTCACACATCTTCAGCCCTTCCTGGGGCTCTCACCCACGCACACTGCAGGTCTCTGCTGTCACCACATCAGATGAGCTCTTTCCCCAGCACACAAGGGGGGAGATGGCCTTCTGTGCAGCTCTGGGTCTGCTTGAGTAGGTTTTTAAATTCCAGTTTTTGTAATGTGTCTCAGGCAAGCTGGCCACACTTCCTGGAGTTAATCAGTCTGTGACAGCAGCAGGATTTATCATATGCAAACAGCACAAAAACACTGTAGGATGAATAGATGAGCACACAGGTAGTCGTGAGCTTGGTAGCAGAGGAGGGGAAGATGCTCCATGACAGAGGTAAGAGGAGGAGGAGGACAGCAATAGGCAACCCGAAGAGGATAACCAAGCTCTGGAAAAGGTATGAGGAGAGCTCTTTTGTTCAGAGCACTGAGGTGGGTGGGAGAAGAAGCAGATGAAAACATGCAAAGAAAAGCAGGGCCTGGAAAAGAGATGTGGAGCTTACATTACATCAGTACAGGAGCTTTGCAAGAGCCACTGAAGTTAACAGCACAGGCCTTGTGTGAGAGATTAAAGATGGTCCTAATTCACTCTATTATGACACAAAATCAAGACTTTTCTCTTACACTTCCTGGAACATCTTTCTGAAGCTGAGCTGAGCTCCTGTGCTGGACACCTGACAGTCTTAGGGACTGTCTGTGGAAGAGAGGGGGTCACTCTGCCACTTTCCTGCCACCGTCAGCCTATCACCCTAATCTTATGTTCTCTTGGATATTTATTTGGTGTTTCTGTAGTCAGTGTTATTTCAGGGTATTTTAGGAAATCTTTAGCACCTTTGATTACTTTAACAGAGTAACTGCAGATGGTTTCCCACATGAGAGCTGTTATGTGTCACGTACAGCAGGCTCACCCATCCAAAAAAACTTGTGTTTCAGGAGACCCCGTTTCACAGGAGGCCACCAAAGGAATAGCTGTTGGTGGCCCTGGCTGGGAGGAGTTGACCAAAGTGTTGGTTCGAAAACTGCAGAGCTGAGGTGGCACAAGCCTCTGAGTGGCACGAGCCCTGTCTGAGGGGGCTGCTGGCTCCCCTAGGGTGGGAGAGGATGGGCTGACTCATGTCAGGAGGTCCAGGAAGGTGCCCTTTGCTCCCACACTGTGGGGTTTGGCAGGGATCTGGTAAGCCATTGGGAAATCCTTTTATTGTTTCCCTCTGACCTGCTGAACCTCCCGGCAAGATGACTCATCTGCAGCAGAGGATGTGCCCCTTTGCTGGAAGTGCCCCTCCTCAGCCCCACGGATGCTGAGCAGCCTGGGGCATGCCTGTTTTGCCCAGCCCTAATGAAAGTTCTCTTTTCCAAGAAAAGCTGGTATTGAGGACAGATTTCCTGACTTGATCCACAAATGTTTTCTCCTGTACTCTCCTCCCCAGATGTTTGGTTGCTCCTGTGGCAGTTCACCCTCACTGCTTGCTGGAGGGAGACCTTCCAAACTAGCTCCCATAAGCAAGAGGATAAGAAGAATGAAGAGTTCTGGGAAGCTCTGTGTTTCCCTCTGACTGGCTGGATGATATCTCTTTCACCTCTTTCCTTCTGTTCCAGCCAGGCCTAGGAAGTACAGGCTTGTCCTCTTCCACCCAGCTCTCTTTGTGGAGCTTTTTGCTGCCTCGGGGTTGCACTATGTCTATGTCAGCGATAGGATTTGGTTCCTAGGAGTGCTAACCCAAATAAAGTCAGTGCCACCTGAGTCCCAGGTGGGAATGTGAAGGTTATTGGGCCATTTGGCATGGAATGGCTGAGCTTTCTGCTTGGGTTTTGGGGAGATGTGCTCTGGGCAGGGTGCTGGGCTGGGGCCTGAGCTCATCTCACACACTGCCAGTGCGTGGCAGAGGCAGTCAGAAGGTCAGGTCAGGACTGTGCCCTGTCACTGCCAGGCAGGGAAAGGACAGTGCCACATCCTGCTGGGTAGCAGGGATGAGTAAGCTCTGAGAACATCTTTACACCTACAAACAATGAGCAGAGGTTGAGCTGGCAGCAAGCAGCTCTTCTCATTGCTCCAGAGGAGGTGAGCTGATTTGCAGTGTAATTAATATGCATCAGATCTGGAAACCTGAGATCAGGGGTTTGGCTTGCTCAGAAAATGTCTTTCCCTGCTTACTATTGCTCCCAAGTGAAATTCTTTGCAGGAGTGGAGAGTCTTCTTGCTACTGACAACATACCTCCTCCTGTTTGTTTATTTATTTTCAAAGCTCAGTGTTTCTACTTTCCTATCTGGGGCTTGCTCTCCCAGGCAGGAGGGGAAGGCGTGCTCAAGTGCCCATCAGCAGCAAAGGCAAAGTGCAGGCAGGAGTTCTTTCCAAAACCACTGAGAAGAAGCCAGGAGGATCACACCCACCTAAAAATAAACACTAACATATGTACAGGCCTTTGTGAGCTGAATCACTGCTGGATGCCAGATCTCCCCAGAGTCCTGCCCAGAGATGGTGCAGCAGTCTGCCAGGGAGCAGCCTTGCTTCCTGCAGCTCTGGGAAAGGTGCAGCTTTTTCTGCCCTGCTCACAGGTTTCCAGGACCTTCATGTAATGGAAGGCAGCACCAAGATGAGCTGCTGACACTGCTCCACATGCTTTCACAAGTAGCTGTGGTGCTCTTGTAGCTGCAGACGGGAAAATGCAGGCTCCTAGTCCCTGTCAGGAACTGTAGGGTGCTGTAGGACAGACTGTGGAAAGAAGAATTATGTCTGCAGGGCCATTTCTTTGTCATGTGTTCCTTGCCATAATGCCTGCTAGGCTCAGGACTGATGTGGTTTGTTTTCATTTTGGAGAGCCAAGATGGGAAGAATGGTAGGCAGGAGGAGAGGCAAGGTGGGGGTTTGCACTCCCACACCCTTGGCAGGGGATGTGTTCAGGGTTTATTAAGTCAGGCAACCAACAGAACCCAGGGGCATCACCTGGGAAATGGAGGCCTCACTTGTGCTGTGGGTGTGCTGACCTTGCCCAGGGGAGCTGCTCTCGTGGTGCTGCCCCATGGAGACCCTTCTGTGGCTGTGTCCAGTGGGGGGGTCCCAGCCACGGGGCAGGGCAGGGCAGCAGGGACAAGTCCTGAGCATGGGGTGGCCAAGGCTGGCTGTGAGGCAGCTGGGGAGGTACTGCTTAGCCCTGGCCAGGGTTAGCAGAGCTCTCCTGTCTCCAGCCACAGCTGTCTGGGCAGATGTGGAATGTCTGATATGTCACTTAATGATGGCAGAGGAGCATCCTCTTGGCTGAAATCACAAAGGAAGTACACAAATCACAAAGATCAGGGAACAGTTCCTTAGCATGTGTGGGGAAACTGATGGTTCCTGCATGTACTGGCTGTGAAGTGAGGCAACACTGACAGTTGCACATGTTGGTGGAAATAAAACTTGCCCAGAGCTGAATGCCCTGACTCGTGGTTGAAAATCGGTGGGAGGTGTCTATTCCAGGTGTGCACTGAGTCCTGCTGGTCCTGACAGCACAGTGGAGGACCTGAATACAGAGCAGGGCATGAAACTCCTGTCATGGTCACTGGAAGGAGCACACAGCCACCTGTCTACATGCCAGCATTCCAGCCTTTTGGGCTTTTAGCTATGGAGTCGTCCACCTCTCCTCCATAGGAGAATTAGGAAAGCAATGGTTCTGCTTACCAATGTGTGCCCCTTCTTTAGGAGGCTGTAAAACTCCATGGAAATAGAAGCAAGATTAAAGGTGTCAGAGTTGTGCAGCTTCTAGGTTTGGGGAATCTTTATGTGGTATATAAAGAAGATTCCAATAGGCATGTGGTGAGGGTACATCCAGATAGTCCTTTTAAAGCACAAGTTGATAAGGGACTCCTGAGAAGTTTGCCAGATACACATGTTCAGGAATTCTCCCTTAACAGCACTTGTAATGAAGAAGCAGCAATGGCGTTCAGCTGTTAATGTGGACAAAGTCGTTCTGTGAATGGGAGAGGAAGGGATCGAGGAGAGCTTTGCTGTCCCTGCTGGGGTGGCTGAAGCTGATGCAGAGGCTGGGAAGTGACTCTGGGAGAATTGGCTCTGGGAGAAGCGGCGTGTGCTGCTCTCTGCTGGCTCGGGAGGGGACGATCCGCTGGCAGGGATTCAGGGACTCTGGTGCGAAGAGCTGGGCAGTGACTCACACCGGACTGCTCACGAACAGGTGACGAAGCACGAAATCTGACCCAGCACCAGGCAGGGGAGAAGATACATGGCTGTTCCTGCCTCTGGGAGAGAGGGCTGCAGCAGGGACAAGAGTTGACAGCAAGGAGTATTTACTAGGCTTTTTCGTTTTTCTGAATTAGACAAATGTACTGAATTTGCTCTGGTAGGAGTCACGTCTAAGGCCATGTCTTACTGTGTAACATGTAACATGTCTTACTGTGTTGCCTCAGTGCCAGATTTGAAGCTCATATTGCACTGAAACGTTTTTCCTGTTTTTTCCCCAGCACCGGCAGCTGCTGAAGGACAGTTTCATGGTGGAGCTGGTGGAAGGGGCTCGCAAGCTACGTCATGTCTTTCTTTTTACTGACCTCTTCCTCTGTGCCAAGCTCAAGAAGCAGATTGGAGGGTGAGAGTTTCCTTTTGGGACTTTGTGCTTTGCCCCTGAGCTGCAACAGAATCCTGGGCTTAGCTTGCACTTTTAGTTGCACATGGATTCCCCAGACCTGGGTAACCATAACCCACAGGAAGCAGTTAGACAAGAAATGATCAGCAAGATAGGAATGTTTACTGTATGAGATGCTGAGTAAGTCCTGACCCCTCAGGAAAGGTAATTCCTCCCATCTCGGCCCTGAGCCTTCCTAGGAGAGCAGGATATGTTGTAGCTGTTGGTATTCTGGACAAATGGAATTTATTTTTTTACTTCCCTTTTCTTCTAATGGGTGACATTCTTTACTTTTTTATGGCTAAGGTTGTTAATTTTGGCTTTGCAGCTACAGCCTGTTAGCAGTTTTACAGAAAAATGGCAAAGGTGCAGTGAACAGACTATGTGTCAACCCCAAAGTGCAGCTAAAAGCAGTTTTGCTGACATTTTTTCACTAACGAGGGAGAGGAACCGTTACCAATGTACTTACCTCGAACAGGGCTTCTCTTCATTTGGTAAACATTCTTCTTAGGGAGACATCTCTTATCTTCTTGCCCTCCTCAAGCAAAAAGTTATGCCTGCCCTTTTCAAAGTATGTGCTTGTGAGGAATGAGCCTTCAAAGGAGTGGGACATTCCCAAGAGTGGATGTCCCTGACTGTGGGTACTCATTTAAGAGAGCCAGCCTGAAAAATATTCCAGGCCGGAGCTTCTCAGCTCTGTTCCCAGGCTGATAAGCTGGTCCAGCTGAAGGCCAGGGAAAATCTCTCCCAGGACAATAACTTGGTCAAAATAGAGAGGAATTAATAACAAGATAGAACTCCTGTTGTGTGTGTGACCAGGCCCTGGGAACGAGGTGTCTTCTCTCTGAACCAATCATCTTTTTCTGCTCTTGGAGTTGCGAGTCATGTTATAAAACCCAGTGTGTTTCTGAATAAACTTGTCTCTTTCCTGTCATGAGAGATGACCATGTAGCTGTGCATCTTATTTCTGCCATGTCTAAAGGGTTAATACCCCTTTCCACAGCTACACCTGACAGTAGCGCTGAAGAGGGAATAAATGACACGAAACATTAAAAAAGTGAGCTGCTTATCTTGGTGAAATCTCTGGAGAATGGCAGCTGTGAGCTGTAGTTTCTCTCCCCTGGTTGGCTTACACAGAGGTTTATATCCATTGGCTCACCTACCCCACCTTGGCCCCAGCTTGGGAGGAGAAACCCAGGTTCCGATCCCAGGGGGCCACCAGGTCACAGGTGTGGCACAGCTTTAGAGCTTTGCCACACCAGAGGCTTCAAAGAGAGAACATGCAGGACCAAAATTATCTGCAGGAGATGAATGTGGTTTCTTAGCATGAAAAGAACTAGATAACAAAATGAGTTGCCTTTTTGTGTGCTGTACCAGTACTGGCCCTGCTCCGCTGTCTTGCTGAAAAGCAGCCTGTTGGCAGACTTTTTCCATATGGGAATCACAGTAAAGTTGGGCCAGTATCTGCATCTTCTGCACTATAGCAGGGAAGAACTTGTAGGAAGGACTGGGTTGCCATACACCAGTAATAATAAAAGGTTTGGACCTGCTGCCTTTCAGAAAAAGCCAACAATATGACTGCAAGTGGTACATCCCACTCACTGACCTCAGTTTCCAAATGGTGGATGAGTCTGAGGCAGTGCCCAATATCCCACTGGTACCTGATGAGGAACTGGATGCCATGAAGATCAAGATATCCCAGATCAAGAACGACATCCAGCGGGAAAAGGTAAAGGAGTTGAGCACTCCATGGCAATGCAGACACAGGGTCTGGGCTCAGATGAAGTCTAAGATGATGTCTGGGGAGCCAGGCTGCAACAGACTGTTCAGCAGGGGTTTGTGATAGCCAGGTGCTTTGCTCTCTAAAGGGTTAAGCCTGGGTGATGCTGCCCTGTGAGGAGGCAGAGATAAAGAGACCCCATGGTTGTACCCAGCAGCTCCTCTACTCAGCAAAACCACCTGTGAGCATCCATGTGGAAGGCAGGGATTGTATGCTGCAGACATGAGAAGGACTGGGAGTGTTATTTGCCAATTTCTGGCTGTTAAATTATGATCCTGACAGTGATTTTGGTCAGAAGCCATATAATCTTGAATTTTAGCAGGCTGAGTTATGCCTTTGAAGCTTTTTCCTACTTCACTGATGTCAAAGCAGCAGCAAATGTATAGAAAACAGCAGTTACACTGACTGGACAGTCAGGGACATGGTGTCTCTTTGCTTGCAGGAATATGTTTTCTGAGAGCTGTTAGATCCCAGGCCTTCCTGGACACTAAAAGAGAAATAAGGGTTTGAACAGTGGTGGTGTGTAGAGCAGGATGTGAATAACACTGATCATGCTGTGGGAAGGTTATTCCCCACATTTCCAAAGAACATGATTCTGCCTCTCAGCTCTGGCTGGCTTTCAAAGAGGGTTTCCTGGAAAAAGTAAGGTATGAGGAAGAGCATATTGTGAAAGCATTTTATTCACCAGCTGCAGGTGTCTAAGATACGTGCTCTGGTGCATCAGTGCTAAACAATACACATGGCTGGGTTTGGGACTGGATTTTATCCGGGAAAAGACGTATTTTTAGCAGACCTCTGATGAAAATGGATCAATGGGTGGTGAGCGGGAGAGTTCTGGACAGCTTTTACAGAAGTTCCTTGGAGTGTCCTTAGTTAAGGACACTTGGAGGACCTGGCAGTGCTGTGACTGCCCAGTGACATGATGCTATTGCAGCCTCTGGAACAGAAAATAGAGGGTACAGCTGGGACAGTGGCCACACACCTCTGCACTTTAGCTGGGGAACAGAGCCTGGTCCAAGTGTAGAGAATCTGCAAGTAACACCTTTCCGAGCAACTGGAAGTCCTGTGGATTCTACTGACAGCATTTCTTCTGTTCTGGGGCCATTTACCTACTCACAGGGTAGAGACTGTGGATTTTAAAACAGCAGTTAGTGTAAATGGGGGCAGATTTGGAGAATAACATGTGTCCTCTGCTCCCTCTTTCCCACACCCTTCAGAGGGCCAATAAGGGCAGCAAGGTCATTGAGAGGTTGAAAAAGAAGCTCTCAGAACAGGAATCCCTCCTCCTGCTGATGTCTCCCAACATGGCCTTCCGGGTGCACAATCGAAACGGCAAGGTGAGAGCATCCCCTGTCACCCTCAGGGGCCACAGACTGTGGGGGCTTGTCTGGGACTGCACATGCTCCTGCACAGGGAGAGCTTTGGGGCCTCTGCTGTGTGTCCTCAAAGCACTGTCCAAGCAGCAGGCACCTCACCCTTGCTGTGCCAAAGGTTATGATGGTGTCCTATGAGGCTGTGACTAATTTGCATACAAGACTGACGTTTAAGAAATAACCACAGAAATGAATCCTCTGTCTCAGCACCAGTCCTGGTGGAGCAATAGGAACAGCCCTTCACCCAAGATCCAGCTCTGCAGCAGCTTCCTTCTAGACTGCCCTGTAGCTTCAAGGCTTGGCACACTCAGGGCAGTGTCCTCAGGGCTGCAGCTGCCCCTGCCAGGGTCATCCTCTGCCAGGGGTATTCCCTGCTCTGGCAGTGCTGGAATCTCTCACTGTGGCCTTTTCCTGCACATGGCAAAGGAGTCTCACAGGACTGTTACTGCTCAGTGAAAATCCATGAGCTGGTCACTGCTTCCTGGCTGCCACTGCTTTACCAGTGTCTAGGCCTGTGCTGGAGGTTTTTGGCATTTCTGGTGCAGCTGAATTTCTATTGTGAGGAATAGCACAAGCTGCCATGGGAGCTGCTGCAGGGCCAGAGCTGCCCTTGGCAGGGAGGGGCTCTGTGAGCTCTGACTGTCCGTGTTGGTACCGTGGGCACATTGCCAGAGCCCAGCCTGTCTTTACAGAGATGTGATGCAGGATGAGTGGCAGGAGTGCCAGCACAACAGTCTGTCCAGCAATGTGCACTGGGGGAGGGTGGGAGCAGGCAGGCCCTGCCCTCAGTGGTGCATCACACTAATGCATACCCTGTTTTCTGCTGTGTTCCTGGGTAGAGCTACACATTCCTCATTTCATCAGACTATGAAAGGGCAGAGTGGAGGGAGAATATCCGGGAGCAGCAGAAGAAATGTGAGTATCCCTCAGCTGTTGTTGGTACAAATAATGTGATCCTTAGAGAGCAGGGCTCCAGAGGATGAGGTGTGGGACAGACTTCCCTGCCAAGACAGAGATTGGCACTGAGATCCACAGTGCAGTATGGGTGTCTCCTGTCTGAGGCTGTTTGGGCAACTTCTGCTGCAGCAACATGTGAGGAATGTGTAGTAAGTTAGTATGTGGTAAGTCATGTATGTAGTAAGTAATGTTAGTAAGTAAATGTGTTTAGAGATTCTCTCATTTACCCTAGAGATCAGAGCTTAGTGCAGTTCCACTGCGAGGGAAGAGCCTCACCCTTTTCCCTGGCTCCATTCAAAAGAAACTTAGTTACTTTTATGGCACGGTGTTTTTAGCTTAGCAAGGTACTAAGAACCCAGCTATTTCCTGGGAACCATCCTGAGACTTTACTTGGAAGAGTAGCTAACTATGCCCCCAGCAGAGCTGGGCTGCAGCAGCAGCAGCACTGCCCTGAGCACCTGGGTGCTGCTGCTGAGCAGTGCCCAGGGAGCTCTGTCCCATGGGTGCCCAGGATGAGGGCTCATGCACCCAGCCTCTCCTTGGAATTTTTACTCCTCCCTCTTTCAATCTCCGTGGCAGGCTTTAAAAGCTTCTCACTCACATCGGTGGAGCTCCAGATGCTGACAAACTCCTGTGTGAAGCTTCAGACAGTCCACAACATTCCCCTCACTATCAATAAGGAAGGTAAGACCTTTGGGTTTTGCTTTCGCGTGGTGCAGCTGCAGTGAAACTCTCCCCTTGCCTGGTTGTGTGCTTTCCCCAAGTACTGCTCTTACTGTTCCCTTTTGCTACAGCTTGCAGGCATCCCCCACTATACATTATTCAGCTGTTAAATGCTCCTTGCATGCACCTGTTGTGCAAGGTATTGGAGTGCCTGGTGGAGTCCTAGCCTGGGACAGCTTTGAGCTATATCTGAGAATCCTTTGGAACAACACTAGGTCACCAAAATTGTGTCAGGGACCGTCCTAAATTACTACTTAATCTGCTAGTATAGACTTAGCCTCTATAATTTACTTTTTCTCCTTTGAATTTCTTCCATGTTGTCTTGCTGAGCTTAGAACTGTCACTGTAAAAGCCCCCCAGTGCCAGAAGGTGTTAGAGGTGCCGACTGTAGAACAGTCTCCTGCCTTGCTGCAGTCACTGTTACGTGCTCCTGCTGTCCTTGGGGACAGGTCACCCCCTGCTCATTAACCTGTGTGACATCAGTCTCATCACTCTCACTCTTGGCTCCACTGTGAATGTAACAAAATCCCTTTGGTCTTTTGTACAGATGATGAATCTCCAGGTCTCTATGGATTCCTGAACGTCATTGTCCACTCTGCCACAGGATTCAAGCAAAGCTCAAGTGAGTTGCAGTTCTGTGGGACACAAGAGGTACTGATAGGAGTTAGATAAGCCATGTGCTGGGACAGCTGGGTGTGGATTGAAGCATCTGTGATGATGGTGAGGAGGAGAGGTGTTTTGGGGAACTAGAAGTTCTACTCTTAACTCCCAGAAAGATCACCATCAAGGATCAAGCACACAGCATTTGCTGTTAGGTCTAGTCTGTTTGAGGTTTTAAGCAGTGTTTGCTGATTACCCAGCTGTTCTAGAAACAAGTCAGCCTTTTTTCTGAATTCTTTCAGTGTTTTGTTTTAAAATGAAAGAATGGAAGGTGTTCTCTGACATCCAGAATTTTTGTTGGGAAGAAAGTGTTGTTAAAATTCAGGGGAATGACTTGACAGAAGGTTCAAAAAAGGTGACAGAGCTTCTTAAGGACAGCTGGGCTGATCAAGGTGGTGAAATTTGTATGGGATGGTGCTACTGGTACTAATACAGAGATGATGGAAATGAAGGCACCCTGTGCAAGTGATTAATGAAAGTTAGGAGGTTCTAGATATTTTTTTTTAAGTTTTTGTCCCTCTCTCCCCTTCTCAGATTTGTACTGCACGTTAGAGGTGGACTCTTTTGGGTATTTTGTGAACAAGGCCAAAACTAGAGTTTACAGAGACACCACAGAGCCCAACTGGAATGAGGTAGGTTTGATTTTTCTTGATGTGATTTTTTTTCCATGTGCCAAACATCAAAGCATGATGGGCAGAAGACCAGAAGAACTGCCAGTGGAAGCGGCTGCTGCATGCTCAGCACTTGTGCTGCATATGCTGCTTCTCAGAAAAAACTTTTCTGCCAGCTTCATTTGGCTGTCAGGGCTTGCAGAAGGTTTTCTCTTGGATTAGCAGTAGTTAAACAATTTGATACACATGAGTCTTGTCCAGTATTTCACTTTTTAAACAGATGCATGCTTGATATTTTTTTTAAAGACACAAGTAAAAATATGTTGAAGGAGATGGTTTTGTTTAGTTGTTGAGAGGGGGAAGAATTAGCTATAGACATTTTGCCTATTTACAGCCAACTCAGAACTGCTGATGAGCAAAATTTCTTGCAAGGAGGGTGAGCAAATCTGTGTCTTTGAATAATGCTTTGCTGAGACCTGTGAAACCTGACTAAGGAGTGAACCATCTTAGTATCCAATTTTACCTCCTTATAGATACAAAATACAATTTCAGCTTATTTCTAAATTCCAGCAGGGAGGAGGTTTTGACCAGTCCTTAAGTGTTCTTCTGGTGAGTATTAAGGAGACTGTATTGATTATTCTGAGACTGGAGTCCTGTTGTGATGCAGCCATTGCTCTTTCCTTTCCTGATGCCCTGCAGGAGTTTGAGATTGAGCTGGAGGGCTCCCAGACACTGAGGATTCTGTGCTATGAAAAGTGCTACAACAAAACCAAGCTCACCAAAGAGGATGGAGAGAGCACAGATCGCATAATGGGGAAAGGACAGATTCAGGTAAGACTGTGCTCAACTCGTTGCTGATACCCTTACTGCAAAACATCACAGGACTTCTGATGTTCACCACAGAGGCTTTTTCCTGCCTTCTGATTGGCTCAGCATTGAAGATTTTTCCCTCAGATAGTGAGGTACACAGTGTGATTCACAGGCAGGAAATCAGCAGCTTTGTCCCTCTTGCTTTGTGCCCTTTGCCTGCTCCAGCCCCCTTATAGAATAGCTGCTTGTTTTGATCTCTCATTTGCCCATTAACTTCCAAATTTCCACACCAGTGTATAGGAACTGCACTGCCCCTGGGCACTGGTGAGGTTGCTTCATTTGTGACAGAAGGACACAAGAACATTTTCTCTACTCTGTAAATCATGTGCAGAGATGCTGCCATCTGTGTGTCTGGAAGTTGATGGATGTGTGGGCCAGGCCCTGGGACAGCCTGACTGTCCTAATGACTGCCATGCCCAGAATGTGGTGTCCATGACAGCAGACAGCATCCAAGGGAACATTTCCACTGCTGAGAATTGGCCTGGGACACTTTGTGTGACAGATGTGTAATACAATGGGGGAGGTGATGATTGCAAAGGGCTGCTGCTCTTGGGGAGCTGCTGTGTGATAGAGCACTAAAGCTGGATGTAGGAGAAATCAGGCCATGTGTGTAGGAAAACATGGTGAACATATGGGTTCTGCATTTTGTTCCAGTTTGTTGCACTGTCTGTCCCCAACTTTAGGAGGGTGTTTAAATGACAGCTCTGAGGACACATTCTTTGTGTTGGACTGGCTGTTGAACAGAACAGAGACCTTGTCCAGATACCTTTTGCTTTCTGGCATGTTTAAAGATCTCACCAGTTCCCCTCCATTTAGGTCTGGCTGTCCATCTCCCTGTGGATGACAGCTTTCCCTGGCACTGGAGGGATGCTCATGCAGGCCAAGGCCACTTGTGGGATGGCAGAAGCAGCTCGGGGTGAGAGTGGCCTGTGGGATCACATCCCACCTTTGCTCTGCTGGCAGGGTTCATTGCTTTAATGACTTTGATCAGGCTCTTCCTTCCCTCTCTCCTGTTTTCAGGGAGAGCTTTTGTCTGGAATGCATGGTGGGATTTGGAAGGGAGCTTGTGTGCAGATCAATAAATGCCAGCACAGGGTGTCTCCTGTGTGTGTGTCTCAGCTGACCAGAAATCCGTGTCCCTTCAGCTAACAAAAGCTATTTTCCATGGAGCTGAGCAACTACAAAAGAGCAAGTTTTCAGCCCTGAAATGCCCTGGAGATTTTTGTGCTCATAACAGAGAACCCTGAAATCACTGACCCACTAAATTCTACAAATATTTTACATAGAAAGATTAAAAAAACCAAATAAAATCTTTTAAATGTTTGTCAATTTTTTTCCTTCTCACAGCCATGGGCATTTTTATGCTCAGCAATTGTATATTCTGAAAATATATTTTATACTTTAGTAAATAAAAATACTCTTTGGCAATGAAGTATTAATTGCATCTTGATTCTTTTAGAGAAACATAAATAGTGGGAAAGTTAAAAAAATAAATTTAAAAGTTTTTAATTAATGTACAAATATTGCATTCTATTGTATCATAAAAGGCATATGCAAAAGTTCTCTTGCTTTCTGTAAATCTTCTTTGCAATTTATAAAAAAACTTCATGAATTGCCCGAATAACCTCTTAATTTTTAGTGATTTCTGTCCCATCATGAATTTCAAACACTCTTGAATCAAAGAGAAGTCATATGACAGTCTGGTGAGATTTTGGATTGTTAAAAATTATTAAAGGTTTTGATTTTGGTTTTTTCTATTTTTGAAGTAAACACCATTTCTCTATTAAAAAACCGTAATAATGCAATAACAAAATCTGATTACAGCCTGTGGCTGAAGGTTGGCTGTGTTCTCCCAGGTGCTTTTATATCAAATTTTGTTTACCTTCGATTTTGTAATTTATCCTGGGCTTTCTGATTTGTTGTTGCACTGTCATTATTCAGCCCAAATCTTTCTTTCTAAAGGCAGGATCTATGAGATGGGGTGAGGATTTTTGTTTCTTAAATTCCCTTTAGTTAAAAACTCTGGGAGCATGAAGAGTCGTGCCTGCATCCTCCTGTTGATAAAAGCAGAGAAGTTTCTCTGTTGGCTAAATTGCAGTGCATTGTTAAGCTATGTATTATTGTAAATATGCAACTTCCCATTACTGGGAATTGTGACTCACCAAATACTGAGCCTCAGTGATGAAGACAATCAAGGAGACTGTTTTGGCTGTAAAAATATTTATTAAATCTCTCCGTTACATTATGGCAGTGAAGGAAGGAAGGCTGGAAATCGGTCCGTGTAGTCACAAGTTTCCAGGAATGGGCAGCAATTTTAACAGCTCCCATTGCTCATATTTTCTTTTCCTATGGAATATTTTATTTGCCTGTCTTTATAGCCAGATGCAAGAGCTGTTTCTTTCCTGCCAGTCTGCAAGTTTTTTATCTCTGGAACATAAACCCATGAGGTTTTAGCATGGGAGAACCTCCTGTAAATGTACAAGTGAAGTTCTCACCAGACCTGGACAGAGTAGTGCTGGGTGTGCAGTGTTGAACTGACTGGCACACATGGCTGGGGGCTTCTGGTGCACCTCAGGCATGAGAAATACTATTCCTGGGTGCACTGTGAAACTGAAAGCACTGGGGCAGCTGGAGGAGGATGGAATGGACATCACACGATGGGAGGAAATGTGAGGTTTAGTTCAGCTGTGGGCATAAACCCCTCTCATTGTGGGCACCCTGGGTTTTTCTTTCTGTTGTTACCTTGCAGTCCATCTTTAGCACTTGGACCAGCCCTTCAGCTCCTTGAATTTTGCCCTTCACATGGCAGACACATCCCCGTGTTTGGAGCATAGCAGCCTTTTGTTTGGCGTTGAGGCTGTACTGAAGTGGGCACATTTGTCAGCAGGACCAGCCTGTGCCTTGGGAACCGTGCGTGAGTGAAGTGATTCTTCACCCTGGGATCCGGCTCCTCCCACTGGTGCCTCCTAGAAATGCCATTTCCTTTGCTGTTTGCTTTTTCTGCATGATCAGCTCGAGCTAAATATTTCCTTCTCCCTCAAAGCAGTGCTGGAAAATCAGGGAGGATGTGCCCTTAGATCACTCATTCTGTGGAGCAGCACCATTCCTCTGTTGCCTTGCAAAACAGTCACTCTTATCTTAATTATCTGGGATGTCTCATAGGAGTGCCCATGGCTATTTCAGGCATTAGATTGTTTTCCATGTAAACCAAATTGTCCAATGCAGTACCTCCCAAGTGTTGACTTGGAAACCTTTTACTCACTCAAGCTTGTTTTAAGTTTGCTGAAGCAGAACGTTGGCCCAGCAATGAAAATAGGGGTGAAATGAAGAAGGCAATGGGTCATGGCTAAAGGGTGATGGTAGGAAAGATTAACCTGTCAGTGGGGAGCTGTGGGAAGAATGGGGTTATGGCAGGACTGGGAGTTCCCAGCAGCACTGAGACTCTGACAACATGTATGTCACATCAGTTACAATTCAAAATTGATGGAGTGTAAAGTTGCCTGGGAAATTTAATAAAGAGAAGAAGTAATGTGAATGAATATATAAAATACATTAACCTTAATGTTCCACAGTCCATACTCTTTTATTTCCATTGAGGCTTCTTTGTTTTTCCCTTCTTCTGCGTGTTTTCTTTTCTTTCTGGGGAAAAAGAAATCATGATCAAGCTCTCTGTGGTGGTTTCCCAGGGCAGAGCATAGACACCCTCCCTAGTGCCTGGCTTGAATTTGCCAGAGCAGCATCCCCAGTTTGCCTTTTTCCAGGTTCTCACCAGCTGCTGTGCACTCTCAGCCTTTGCTGACTGCTGTGCCCTGTCTGCATTCAGTGCTGAGCTGCTACAAAGGCCAGAGAGCTGCACTCAGAAACCCCTGTGGTGCTGAGCTGCTTTGTTCTGTTGTTTTTTGGGCAGGATACAGAGAGGTATTGGCCATTAGTGAATTTGGGGCTGTAGCTTGCCATTGCAAATACCAAAGGCCACAGGGGGTCTGGAGGGAGCAGCAAACAGACAGAGTGGTTGGTTTACATTTTCCTGTTCAGCATGAGCTTTTGGCGGGGACTGTGCAAACATGCCCATGTGATACAGTCTGTGAAGGCTTTAGCAGGTCTGTCCTATTTGCACAGAGCATGGAAACAACACACAGTGGCTCTGCTTCAATGGAGATGGGGCAGGTCACTCAAACCAAGCAACTGTTTGGAGCAGCTGTGTAGAGGAGCAGTAAATTCCACTGTCAGATGCAGAGGCAGCAGTTACACAGTGCCTCTCCTGCTCGAGCTGGCACAGCTTGCTCAGAGCTGCCTCCCTTTGCCATGCTGGCCGTGGATTGCATTCCTCTACTCAGTGTTCCTTCTTTCAGGTCACTGATCTCCAAATCAGGCCAGAAGACAGCATGGCCCCATTTGTCCTCTGTGCTGGAGCATCACTCTTGCTAGCTCATTGTCCTCAGTGTGCTCTCTCCCTGCCTGCTGCAGCTGCCCTTTCCCTCTGTTGTTCTTGCTGGCCTCAGAAGGTCAGTCATCAGCTGGGACCACGACTGAAGCTTCATTGAAGTCTCAGTGACAGTTCTTGGTTTCCTGTTGACTCTGTTGCATCCTACTGTGACTTATCAGACTGTTAGACCTGATCTTCCTGTCTCGCTCAGTGTTGCTGAGAGTTTATTCAAGCTTTGCTCTTTTAATAGCTTCCATCATTTTACTTTGTTGTTTAAAAAGCACCTTGTAGGAGTTTGGGTTTTTCCCCCCTTAATTGCTGTTGTTATTGCCAGTGATTTATGCAGGGTTGGCTGGGTCAGCCAGTTCTGGTGCCTGTCCCTGGCCAGCCCCATTCAGTAGAAGGCATTCTCCAGCAGGAGTCAAACAGTAGGAGGGAGTGCAGGGGTCCTGTCAGCTCAGCAGGAGAGTACAGAAACAAGGGAGCAAGAGGCAGCAGCAGGTACATGGAGGTTTACTCATAGTCCTGGCTCAGCCCCAGCAGTTATCCAGCAAGCTCTCAGCTTTTGAGCTCTCAGCTTCAGCAAGGAAAAGTCTTCATGAGTTCTCAGTTCCAGCACTCTGCTTCTGCTTGTCCTTTGCAGCAGCATAAAAGTCACTCTTGAGACAGAACAGGATGGTGTTTGGCTTGTATTCTTTAATAGCTTTTTAGTTGCTTTTGTTTTGTGCAGTGGCAGGAGTTCCTGGTCATTACTGACACATACCCAGTAATACCTGTTAGCTTAAATAAACTGTAACTGGATTCTGCTGGACTCTTCCTTTAAAGTTTTTGGCAAATATTCAAACCCTCTTTCCCCTTTAGTCTTCAGCTATAAATAATATAGCTCCTTGCTATAAATAATACACCCAGTGACTCCATTCTAAAAGCATATGGAAAACTGGTTCCCAGCAAGAGGATTGGCTGTGACTGTGTCCATCAGCAGGGCCATTTTGGCAGCTTAACCAGATGACTCTTCAGAGCTGGAGATCAAGCTTTCAGGAATTCTTAGCATGGGTGCTCCTCATAGGAAACCAGACACTTCAGAAATGGTTTCCTCTTGATTCTGGGAAAGAATTCAGTTGTTGAAAGAAATCAAACTTCCAGCACGGAAGTTCAGGGTAGAACAGCCTAGAAACTGGCCTAGGGCCCTTGGCCAGCCCCACAGCGGGGGCGGATCTGTTCTGCTGGAGTTAAAAGCGAACCCCCTTGGCGAGCAGTCCTGTGTTTGGGGTCGCTGAGGCACTGAAGCCAAGCACTGCTGCCCATTGGCCCCCTGGAACTTTGCACAGTCCCAGAATGTGGGAGCTGCTGGTTACTGACAATTCCTTACAAGGGCTCTTCAGGAGTTTCTGCCGGCGTTGCACCTACAGGAGCCGGTCCAGTTCGGCAGGGAAGCGTGTGTGTGCTGGCAGCATCCCGCTGTGGGCTCACGTCCGTAACAGAGTGCACAGGGATAAGGTTGGCCTCGCTTCTTCTGTTGCTGCTTGGGGTCTCTGCAGTGGGAGAAAGCAGGGAGGAACTTTACTCTGCTGCTTGCCTTTCTTTGGGGAGTGGGGAAGGGCATACGGGGGCTTGTCTCTGTAGCTGTCAGCAGCACTGGGCTGCTCTGTTGATGATCTGCATGCAACCGTGACCGTCTCTAAGCTCTCCCAGAATTTCCTGCAGCTGCCATTGTTCCAGGATTTCCCTCCCCTGCCAGAGCTCTCTGGCCCTGCACGGGGCTCTGAGAGAGGGGGGAGCTGTGCTGCAAAGCATCTCTGGTTATGACTGTCTGTTTGCTGACAGCAGTAAACTCAAAACAGAGTTTGCTGCAATTGCCTCCTCCTGGTCTTACTGTTTCTCCATGTTCAAGAGCCAAGTGTTACGAAGCTGCCTCAGGAGGCACCAAATTCTTGCTTTGGCTGGTTCTAATGGCTGATCAAGCCCCCAAGCAGACAGCTCCTCCTCTTTCTTGCCAGTCTCCCTGGAGCTGAGTGCCACTTCTCAGGCCTTTGGATGTGTTTGGGCTCTCCCAAGGCAGTAGTAGAATTGCTGGGTGATGTTCTAGCACTTGAGTCAGCTGCTCCCCAGCCTCACAACTGTCCACTCGAGATCAAGCAAAGCTGAAAATTCGAGATTGGAACTTGTTTCTGTTTAATGAGTGCTTACAGTAGCAGGCCCTGGCGTTCTTCCTGTCTCTGTGCTCAAATAGAATAGAAAAGGAATAGGCTCATTGAAGGACAACTTTCCATGATTCCTCAGAAGATTCAAACACTGGTTTTCCTCCCTGAGGTTGCCTTTATTATTGAGCAGACACTGCTCTCATGTTGCTGGGTTTTTGTGTATGAACCCTTATCATCTCTTCATCAGCCCTGTTTGGAGAACTTTACAATATCCAAAACCTGGTTTCCCTGAAACCAGGGAAACTTTGGAATGTGGGTTTTCTTATGGAAAAGAAATAACAGTGTAAAAGTGGTTGTGCTCTGCTCACTTGCAGAACCCTTCCAGGCTAGCTGGTTTCTCTGAAGTCTGCTCCTAGCTCATGGGTAACTTCTGTTTTGCAGCTGGACCCACAGGCACTGCAGGACAAAGATTGGCAGCGCACAGTGATCTCAATGAATGGGGTAAGTGTGGCAAACAGAAACTAGCTCTGCTTCTGTACCTCCTGTGGGCTTCATTTCTTTGCTCCCTATTGCAGCATGAAAAAAAACCACCACAAAATAAAAGAAAATGTTTAAAAAGTAACAGCTGTTGTCTTTGGTTCAGGTGGAAGTGAAGCTGTCAGTGAAGTTCACCAGTCGGGAGTTCAGCCTCAAGAGGATGCCGTCCCGCAAGCAGACGGGCGTGTTTGGGGTCAAGATTGCGATTGTCACCAAGTGAGCTCATGGGTCACGTTTTTCCCCGTTGTGTTTCAGGAAGACAATTGGCCAGAGGGGTGCACCTGCCTGTGTCCCCCTGAGGGGTTTGGCAGTCCAGTCTGCTCCACTAGTGTAGGAGTGTAGATGAGGCTGCAGACAGGAGATGCTTTACAATCTCTGAGCTTCATTTTTGCAGAGATAAAAAACAGTGTGCATACAGGCTCTTTACTGACAGCCTATCACTCTTCCAAATTCCAGAAATCCCCCTTGCCCTTGCCTTCTCTGTAGTTAGCTGACACCGTCACAAATTTCCAGAGCCACTGAACAGTGGTGTTTCCTTTCCATAATCAAAAATGTTCAAGGTCTTTGGATCCTATTGTATTATTTTAACCCCTGATCTTTTGTCATGAATCATTTGCCAGCAGAAACTTGTTTGTTCTGTTGTACGGTTTGGGAAGTGTGGTATTTCCTCCCCATGGAATTGCATGAGTTTGAAAGCAACGGAGTTGTTATGTATCCAAGGGCTGTTTGGGAATCCTCTGATCACCTGGGCAGAGTCGCAGGCTCTAGGGGTACTGGGACCTGGCCAAGGGCTCAAGTGCTCAGGGAAGCTGCAGAACAGCCAGAGTCAGGCTGAGACAGTCAGAAAACCCTCTCCAGTTTTAAAAGGAGTTTTCCTGACTGCCTGCTCAGACTTCCTACCACCCCATTTTCCAGAAGAGGTTTGCACAGGGAAATGTTGGGGTGCTTGTAGCCATGCTGGCTGGCTGGGAGCAGGCACAGAGGGCCTGGGCTGAACTGAACCTTTCTGTGTGGCTTTGCTCAGGAGGGAGAGGTCGAAGGTGCCGTACATCGTGCGGCAGTGCGTGGAGGAGATCGAGCGGCGCGGGATGGAGGAGGTGGGGATCTACCGCGTCTCCGGGGTAGCAACCGACATCCAGGCTTTGAAAGCTGCCTTTGATGTCAGTAAGTATTTGTGTCTGATTTTTCCCTTTGCTCTGTGGAAACCTCTGAGCTCCCTGTCAGGTGGCTGTGCTATTTTTAATCTTATGTTGTTCAAGAAGCATTAAGAAGTAGAGATTTTCACTCAGGGAAAATAATTTTAATCCTGGATGCATATTTTATTTACTGATATAACCCAAGACATACAACAGGATGGATCCTTGTACCAAATCATGCTTTTTTTGTTCTTCCCAGCAGACATGAAATGATGGCTTTACCTGCCTTGCCAAATCTTTGTAAATGGAAGACACCTCTCTAGGGGGAAACATCAGCAATCAGAAGTCATAATTTCTTCACTGTTGTGAAGTGTCCAAATTAATAGAAGTCCCTAAAATAAAGTATTTTTTGTGGAAGCCCATGCTCCTTAGAACTAGGAGGGGTATTTATGAAACTGGGGTTGGGTGGTCAGGGCTTCTCTCCCTAACTCCCTCTGGACTGATGTGCACAGGCTTAGAAAATTAGATCACTTTGAGCAAGCTCTGCAAAGCTCTGTTTGATCTTGAGCAGAAAAAGGCTCCTTACTGGTGCTGCATTTAAAAGAGTGGCCTGTTTGTCCCAAAAGGCACCTGAGATCAGGCAGGTGAAACACTTCCAAATTGCTGAGGTAAAAAAAGTGAAATTTTGCCCTACTTCCAGCTTCCACGTGATGGTCCAAGAACTGTTCAAGCCACACTCCAAAAGTTCACAAGACCTGTGCCAGACATCCAAATTCACCCTCCCTGCACTTTTCTTTCAGTTTTTAGTGAAATTTCCTTCTTGTGTTTTCTTTTCAATCACCCTAAGCTATCAAAAACCACTGGTGAACGGTGCTAGTGCAAGTAAGGGTCTTTCACGGTTTGAAAAACAACTTTTTTCATTTCTATTAAATGCTGGCTTACACTGCTTTATGAAACCAGTGCTGGTTGGTGTTTAGCTTAGGGAGAGGGGGTGGTTTTGTTTTTCTTAATAGTAACAAAACTGAAATGTAAGCCCTGAATTGCCTTAGCTACACTCAGTGGGGTGTTAGAGAATCTCAGAATTTCTTATTCTAAGCTGTTAGAGACAGGGAATTGGAATAACATCTGCTGTCAGTAATAAAAGTTGAAATGCATATAAATACAGTCAAGTAAGGCTTGTTCAGATCAGGTTGGTGTCACTGGCACAGCACAGCTAGTCCTGGGAGGGTGAGGTTCCCTGGCTTGATGTAAAGCAATGAAGTGTTTGCAGTCATTTGTGCAGTGCTTCTCAGCTGGAAGGTTGCTCATTTAATCCAGAGAAATGTAAACAGGAAAACTCCCAGCTCTTTGGGCAGAGACAAAAGATAAACAGACCCAAAGCGAGGAAAAGAAGGAATGCAAGATCAGCAGTTCCTTTACCCTTCCTCTACTCTCCCCTCTTTCAGATAACAAGGATGTGTCAGTGATGATGAGTGAGATGGACGTTAATGCCATTGCAGGCACCCTCAAGCTGTACTTCCGGGAGCTGCCAGAACCCCTTTTCACAGATGAACTGTACCCCAACTTCGCTGAGGGCATCGGTAGGTGCAGCACAAGGAACCCTTGATAACGGAGACTGTTCTGCAGGAGGCTGCTCTTAAAGCATCATAAAACCCGTATTTACAGTGTTGGATAAAAGCCTGGAACAAGCTGTCAGGGGAGGGGAATGGAGCTCAGAATGGCATTGCCTTCCCACGTGGTGCAGTATGGGTGCTTGCTGTGCGGTTCTGCAAGCTGCAAAGGCCCAGGTTTTGGTTCATGCCAGCCTGCCTGCTGGGGCTGTGCACACTCACTACCCAGGCAGGCTTCAGGGTAGCCCCCTTTGGAGGGGAGGGGGATATGTACCTCATCTTATCTTGATGCAGAGAAAAACATCAAGGATTGAAAGCCTCAAAACACTTGAACTGCTTGAGAGAAAAGGATTCTTAATGCATTTGTGAAATAAAGGAGCGAGTGCTGTGGGATATTGATGGGCAACTCTGATCTTCCAGCCTATGATGATGTAGTCACAGTCATTTTGGGGCCATCTCTATTGACTCTTCTGGGATATGGCTCAGTCAGTCAGATTCTAACTTGCTGCCTGTGGTGATGGCTTGTTTTTTGTCTTGTAGCACTTTCAGATCCTGTTGCAAAGGAGAGCTGTATG
The DNA here is from genome assembly GCA_013397075.1 of Rhabdornis inornatus. Taxonomy (NCBI): domain Eukaryota; kingdom Metazoa; phylum Chordata; class Aves; order Passeriformes; family Rhabdornithidae; genus Rhabdornis; species Rhabdornis inornatus. The sequence continues at coordinate 188,133 of VWZS01010386.1, read as the reverse complement.
TTGAATCTGTTGCTATCACTTCCAGAACCCAACCTTGTGACATTCCTTTTCCTTCTGGACCATTTAAAAAGGTAATATGTGGTTCCTTGAGAAATGCATTTAATGTGTAAAGTATTGGCTATTTGGAAAAGTGGAGCCTTTTCTTTAAATACCTGTTGAATCACAGAAATGAAGAAGTATTTGCTGATCTGCTGTGAATGCTCATCAGATAACTATTGTCTCATACTTACTTAGTGAGGTAGTAAATCCTGAATTCCATTCCCACTCACACTGAAAAAGGATTAGAACTGGAGGAAAGGGGTAACAAGAGTCAGTGCTTGTCTATCACAAATGCAAATTCCTGCTGCAATGTCACTGAGACTGCACCTGCATCTGGATACAAAGACCTGGAAAGGTTTTTGTATAAACCATGAAGCTTTGGCCATATTTAAGGTCTAGGGAACCCTGTCTCAGAAGGTGTCTGAAATCCACTATGATCTATTTTTTAAATTGCATCACTTTGCCTAACTGCAATTTCAGTTCCTTTTGTAGTCAAGTCTTTCTGATTTTGTCTACATCTTTGTAATGTGGTTGTAACTTTGAAAAAGTATTGCCATGCATTTGACATTAATGCAATAACCTGGCTTAATGCTTGCCCAATGTGTTGATTTGCATAAGTATGTTGTACATACCAGAGACTGTCCCTGGAGACATGAAAGATCATCTTGTGATTGAGATTCTGGATTAAAATCCAGGAAATCTGGGCTTTGCTTATGTTTCTCCTGCAGACTTTACTGGCCTTGGGCAAATTTTTTAAACTTTGTGCCTCAGTTTCTCATTTATAAAGGTCTGCCTTATGCATTGTTTCTTCTCCCAGGGTTGCTGAGAGGGAAAGCGTGAACAAGATGTCCCTGCATAATCTTGCCACTGTCTTTGGACCAACACTGCTCAGACCTTCAGAGAAGGACAGTAAAATCCCTGCTAACCCAACGCAGCCCATCACCATGACTGACAGCTGGTCACTAGAAGTCATGTCCCAGGTAAAATCCCTAATGTGCCATTCCATCTTGTGAAGATGCTTTTTGGGAAAGCACAGTCCTGTGGCAGGCCTGGCTCAGCAACCCCGCTGGGTTTTCATGGTCATTTTTTTGATAAACATAAAACAACTTTTGCCCTCACACAGACATTTTAGCCTTTCTGTGGAACAGTGTTCCTTCTGGCAGGTCAATTTGCATCTGTACGAATATGGCTTTTCATGAAGGAACGTCTGTGTGTGTGCATCCTGTGTCTGCTCATGCATGGGAAGAGTTTTTGGGGAGCTGTATCCCAGCACCACGCTGCTGGCCTGGCATAAAAGAATTAGCAGTGTTTCCACAATGCTCCTCGGCACTTAAACCACCTTCACTGACGCACAACAAGATTATTTGGTAACTGCTGCCTTTGAAGGCTATGCAGAGGATTGGAGCACAGAGTCACTGAGTCAGATTGGTTTGTATTGCTCTGTTGAGTAATCCTTTCAGTGCTGGAACCAGCAGCACCGTTGTTCCACCTGGAATCTAAAAAGAGTGTCTCTGAAGCACTGCAAGTTCTACTATTTCTATTGCTGTTATACAGTGTATTATGCACAGCTCCTAGATGTCTCAGAGAGAGCTGTATCACCAGCTCTCACATAGCCAGGATGAGGAGTTTTTACAGGGCTTTAGTATTACCTTGTCATTTCTCTTTCCAGGTTCAAGTTCTTCTGTATTTCCTGCAGCTAGAGACTATCCCTACCCCGGACAGCAAGAGGCAAAGCATTCTCTTTTCCACAGAGGTGTAGGTGCCTGCGGTACCAACAGGACACAAACTGCTTTTGGCATAACTTGTCACCCTGGGTAAAAAATGACTGGTGTTTGCTTGGACTGGCCTGTTCCTGTGCTGGGGAATTCCAGCCCTCAATGCTTCTGCTGTTTGTTAACCAGAGATAAGCTGGAGAGAATGGAGAAAAACCTCCTTGTGCTGGTAGAACCAGAACTAAGCGGAGCTGGAGCTGTGTGGGATCTCCACTAGAAGGAGCAATAGACGCTTGGACAAAAGCACCACAGGGTGTGGCAATTATTCTTGTTGGGAATGTGACAGAAGGTATTCCTCATTTTATGGATTTAATTTATCATAAAGAAACTTCAAGATTTCTACTGGACCACTTGATAGGACACCCCTTTTTGGGAGAGGGGGTGTTAAAGGATATATCACAACTGTGTCTTTAATAACTGCTGTTTTTCAAGTACTGTTTGAGGCCACAAAAAATAGCATTGCTTTGCAAGAGGAAGGAGAAGAGAAGGGCCTGGGATCTAAAATTCTCTCCACAGAAATTCAAGTCTTGATTTGAATATGGTTCTTAAGAAATCAAAGAGTTTTATGTACAGCTAGAACTGTTATCTGGTTGGGGGCTGTTGTTTTGTTTTGGTTTTTTTTGGTTGTTGTTATTGTTTGTATGGTTTTTTGGCTCACCCAGCCCTTCCCATAGAAATGTTTGTACACCCCAGGGAGGAGATGCCCTGCTCTTGCCTATGTTGCACTTCTGATGGGTTTTGTTGGGTTGAGACAGACTCAACAAAATAAAATAAATTAAATACAGCAAATTAAAGAGAGGCAGGGAGGATAACAGTCAGTGATTCTGCTGTTTGTTTGCTTATAAAAGCAGGGGCAATATTATCCAGGAAGGATTGCTACATTCCTTAGACCACCAAACTTAATGAAAACTAATTGGGAAGACTATTAATTCCCAACACTCCAAAGAAAATATCTCTGCAAAAGTAATGGAAGAATTTGTGGATTTAGAAAAAAAAAAATCAATGGCTCTCAGTTTGGCTGGCTGCTTACTCCAGACTTTTATCAGAACATCTCTTTTTTTGATACTTGAATTTTTGGAAGCTTTGTGCATTGTTTCTACAAGAGTCATTTTCTGATAGATACAAATGCTCTGAAAAAATTCCTGAATGTACTTTATGGACAATCTAGCAAGTGGCATGCGTTGTGGATTCTTCAGAAATTCCAACTCTGTTTTAATTAAGAGCAGTGGAGTAATTTCTGTGGAACTCCATCTAGCAGTACAAAAGGTCTGGCCAAACACCAGTTTTATATTTCCCTCCCTAAATGAGTTGAAGCTACAGGGGTAGAAAAGGCAGCAGTATTTGTCCAGGGAATTGAAACTGCAGAATCTCAGTGCTGGTATCCAGAGGCAGCGTTGTGGCTCTGAAGCAGCTGTGCCAAACATCCTAGGGGTGGGAGCGATGCCATTTTCCTGAGCTATTCCAGCCCCTGCTACTCCTACCCAGCTATGCAGCATCCATTTAGTGGCGTCTGTCCATCATCATCCTGGCAAGAAGAAAAGTACAGCTGGAAGACAAGGGAAGGAATTGGCACAAAAAGGGGAGGGAGGGACAGATTTTGAAAGATTTGTAGGGTCAGGTTGTCAACATCATTTGCAGCTATATATGACACAGAAAGCAACTCCTCTTGTGCTGAATTACACGTTTTCTGATGGGTGATCTGCAAACTCTCAATATAAAAAAATAGCAAAGGAGTGTTTCAAGCAAATAGAAAAAAAATAAAGGGAAATGATTATGTAGTCACTGTAAATCTGCTGCAGAATATTAGAAATTATTGTACTGTGAAGTTGCGAAATCAGAAAGGAACAAATATAAATTTCAATTTTGTGAGTATATCAATATTTTGCATGCTTTGTAAGGATTCTTATAGGAATTTAATATTGCTTAGTATCCCTCCCTCCTTAGGTCTGGGAGCAAACCTCTTTGTAATGTAATGTACAACTAGAAATTCCTTCTCTCTTGTATGTATTTCCATGACATTCCATCTTCTGAACCTGCAAAAAAAGAAAAAACTGTCTGTAGTAGGAGATGCTTTATGGGGGAGGGAGGGAATGAAGGCAAGGAAACTTGAAGGCTTAAGATTTTGATTTTTTTAATTTTTATTTTCAATTTTTTGCCTGTTTGAAGGTAAAAATTACAGTCCTGAAAAATCATTGACTTGAGCCATGTAGTGCAGAGCAGTAAAGCATTCTCTGTGTTTGTTTCTCTATATTTGTTCTCCCTTTTCCCCAGCAGCTCTACAGCAATCCTTGCACTCCTGCCTGCTCCCACTCGGGGGGATGGACCTGAGGCAGGAGCACTGCTGCTGACTTCATGGAAAAGGGCAAAAACCCAAGCTACACCTGGTGCTGGGTGATAGCCTTTTCCTTTGGTCTTTGGAATCTATGGCTGCTCCTTGCAGTGTTGAAACTGGAAAGCAATACCATAATGACTGTGCCAATTTACTTTTGCCCAACTTTTTGATTTTTATTTATATAGGAAGTTAATTTTAATATTAAATTACTGATCTATAGTATGTAACCATGAGAAAATTGCTTTTGCTTTGGTTACTGTGACAGGCTGTTGCTGTCAGTCTCTTATTACAATGCTCAGTTCTAATGTAATGTTATCTAACATGCAGGCATGTGGATCAGGGAAAAAAAGTTAATTTAACTTAACCCATTAATTATTTCTGTTAAGTATGAATATGTTTTCCCCAAAGCTGGTAATTTTGGGCTGGAAAAGATAGTGGATCGTGTTGCTGATGATGAAATCATGGACTGATTTGAAATATGAGAATTGATTTCTTGAATTTCCTTTACTTTTGCAATTAATTTTTTTCCAATAGTCTTATGTTTTCAGAAATTAAGTATTTCCAAAAGGCTTTTATGTTTTTTTCCCCAGGGATGTTGGTTGGGTCTTTTTTGTTTGTTGAAGGAGGTTTTTTTGTGTCTTGGGTTTATTTTTACTTTATTTTTTTTTATAAGCCTTATCATACTTAAACAAAAAGGGAAATGCAAAACTTAGCTTTAGAAAAGGCCTTCTGATTTCTCCTCTTATACATTCCGTTGTGAGTTGTGTCAGAAAACGGAACTCTTTAATTTTCTATGTTAAAAGGTACAATATAAACAACACAAGAGCAAACTAGCAAAAAGTTACCCTTTATGTGTGCACTGAGGGATTTTGCTCCTTCAGTTTCTGATGTACTGGAGAAACTTTTGTACAAATGTCGCTTTCAGGAACAGGAATCTGAAATGTTTCAATTTTCAGCTAAGGAAATTCAGGTGATTAGGATAGTCTGTATCTCTCCAGTTTGAGGAGGGGAATAAGTATCAGTTTCCTGGCATTTAGAAACTATCTTAAAATTCTCATTTTTTTTTCACACTGAATAGGTTTTTAAGTAAAATTTTAAAAAGTTAAACAAATGAAGGGAAAAGTTTTCAAAGATGGACAAGAAATAAGTTACTAGCTCAGAGTCAGCTTTGTGTATGCTTTGTACGGGAGGGAAGTGTCAGAAACCAAACTGAAATACATGCATTCAAATGCTGCTGGTGTTCTTTATTCTTGCACATTTTTAACAGGTTGAGGCAGTAGCTAAGCTATTTCAGGCTGTATTTTAATGCTGCTATTTTTCAGTGTCTAGCTAAGGGCAAACGCAGCAGTGTGGTGCCTGTCCTTGCCGGCGCCCGCTGCCCGCCTCGGCTCCGGCCGCCATCGCGCACGCGGCCCTGGTGCTGCTGGCCGTGACGCGCTGCAACCACAGAGCACATTTATGGCACGTGCAGGATTTTTACAGTTTATTAGTTTTACCTGTTTAAAACTGTTTTATGGTTGTTCCTGTTCGTTTTCTATGAGTTTATTTAAACAAATGGACTGTTCCTTAGGGCAGATGTGGATCTCCAGATTAGTTTGTCAGCTGTGTAACACTGGAAGGCATCACAATGTGTTCATTCACCTTAATGTGCCATTCTTTCAAGTGTGTATAAAATGTAAACTGACCAATGTGGTTTTAAAAATATTTAAAGTCTGATGGCAAAACCCAAACCTTCTCCGATTCCTCACTAGGTAATCCTTTTGTTTCAGTGCGTGGTCACCTACTGGGATAACTTTATCAGATGTGGCATTCTTATGGAAATTTTAGTATAAAATGGGAAATGTTTTAAGAAAAAAACTTCCCCTTTCTCTTTTTACTTTAATTCATGATGACAGGGACTTGTAATATCAGAACACCAATACGTTTGTGCAGGAACTTGGGGGGGGAATTTGTTTCTGTTCCTTGAAGAAGAAAAATCTGAAAGGGCAATTCCTAGATACAATCACATTAATCAAATTCTTGTAGGCAGTCACTTGTTTATGCCCTCTTAAATTTCTCCTCCAGGTATGCTTTTCTTTGTAGGCTTTGCTAACATTGTCCTACTACTATTAGTGAAAAATAAACATGGTACCATTCCCTTCCTTTAACACAGGGCCTGTACAACTGAGATACTGGAGCCTTGGGCTAGTATTAGCAATTCTCCATTCTGAACTGGGATGAAATAAATGTTCATGTGTGTTCTGTGAACTTTCTAATTGAATAGAATTAAATCCATGGATTGCCCTTAAAATCAACAGAAGCTATAAAGGAAGCACTTACAGTTAATAGACTGTTCCTTAACAATCTTTAGGGAATAAAACCAACACAAATGGAAAAGGGAAGCAAAATTAGGAATTGCTCAAGGTCACATTGCTTAGGACTAGAATGAGGTTCTCATTTTGAGTTACAGAAGGTGGCTCATGACCTAGATAACTGAGCAAAGACTCTCTTGCCAGTAAATAAACATGAATACAGAATGCCAGGAATTTAGCTACAGCAGCTTCACAGTTCTGATGTGCTGCAACCCCTCTTTATTGTTAGTGAACATTCACAGTTCAGTGCTAAGAAAGCAAAGCTTATCACTTGCTCTCTATCATTTCCCCCCGAGGCAGCAGCTATAGCACCTGTATGTTAACATAGATGAACCACCACCATGAGGAAGTAAAAAGCTCCTAGAACCACAAAGTTGGACTATTGTTTAAGCAGAAGTCTGGTTTTTGTGATGCAAGGATAAAATGCCACCACAGCTGTAATGACAAGAAGGGTTGGGGCAGTAGGACCAAAGCAAACCTGAGTGTATGTGTTGTCTTGATTCTCCCTTCTGTGACCATATCATTAGATTTATGCCTCTGAGGTCAGGCAAATTCTTAAGTGCTCTTGTCAAGAATTAGAAAATTATTAAATTACCTACTTTGCCTTCGCTGTTGATTTTCTTTGTGTTACCGTCTTACAGTGACATTGCTGGAGACAACTGCAAAACATGCAGCAGTTTTTACATAATTTTTTTCCTGCTGCCATGTTTCACCTCACAGTAAGACAGACCCCTCCTTTCTGAACAGAACCACTTCACATCTTTCTGCACTCCAGCAACTACCACACCAACAGGTTCAGTTTGTAGCACAGCTACAGAGCAGAGCCCTGGAGATAATTCAAATATTTCCAGTCTTCTTGTGCAGAGTGGACTAGGTACTGCTAAAGTTCTGGGCTCACGCAGGGCTGTGTTGTGAGCTAAGTAAAATTCTATTATTTACAGTTGTTCAAGCATATTTGGGAATTAATATAATTACAGAATACCCAAGCCTAGCAGAAGTGATTGCTCTACTGCTTTGTCTTAGTCACAATCATGTTCAAAACCTCTTGTCAAAAATGGTTCACCAGAATAGAGAAAATTTTATTTGCACTAGAGCTTTTGCTTGTGTAACTGCTGTGGTCTTTTCCCCTGTGGTAGGATGTTCTGAGAATCTGAGACATTCTACAGATGAACTGTTTCTCTAATCTGCAGAATGATTTATACCACACAGCATTTTATATCCCTGTGGATGTACAAAAGGGCAGGCTTGTGTACAGAACAGCTTCCTGCCTGCAAGGAGACTGCAGCAGCTTCCTGGAGATGACCCCGAGCGAGGTCACAGCAGTCCAGCCCACCATGAGCAGAGGCCTTGCTGCTGCTTGGGTGCTGCCATCTCCCCTGGGGCAGTGGGATGGGGCTCAGAAGGCAGCTGTGAGTTCCTTCTTGCTGCACCCAACCAAGTGATCAAATGCTCATCTAGAGTAGCTCAAAATTCCTCTGTTTTAGTCCCATTTTGGGAGAAACAGGGACAATGCTAATTTTGGATTACACAAATAGCTGAAAACCGATCTATATCTGAAACTTATTTCATGTGTAGTAGATGGCAATGTAAAAGCTGCCATAGCAAAAGGTGATTTCTCCACAAGAGCCTTTTCTACTCCCTGCCTTCTTTACTGCTTCTCACAGCCTAAGAGAAGTCTTGTCTTGGGTTTCACAGCCACACACAAAACTTGCAGAATCCTGGATAAAACTTAGCTATGCAGGGACCAATGTTTCAGGAATACTAGAAGTGATTATGAAGGTAGCAAAAAGAGGGTAAGGAATTATTGTGTTGGGATAACTGAAAAGCATCACAATAAAATAGTGAATTTAAAAATGATCTCACAGCAGGACACTGAAATGTTGTCATTTCTGTGTCTGTCCAGAAAAAAAAACAACAAAACTCGGCCTTCTCTTGCCTATGTGAGTTGTGTAGTTTGTTCTTATCTCTAGTATTGTGTTTATAATCCATGAAGAATTCCAAGGAAAGGAGTTAAGACTATTTATTTAAATATGAATACAATTAAATTATATAATTAGTCCTAAATTATCAGATGTAGAAGACAACTTGTTATTGTTTGGATAATTTTGGGTTTCATCAGAGCTAATACTGTTGGCATTATTTTAAACACTACCATGTTAGGGAGTCAGTTTTTGACATTTTATCCTGCTGTTGCTAGTGCTTCAGTATCTCATAGTGCTCTGTTTTGGGGAAAGAAAACCGAATCCTAATAGTTTAATATGGAAAGGTGTTGAAACCATACTGCTAAACATCTCTCAGTTTAGACCCAAAGAGAAGGGGAAAGCGAAAAATTGTCATTCTGGATTTTTTTTTTTAACTTTCTGAGAAAAGTGGTATGAAAAAGGGATCCAAAAACTGTATTTGGGGGAAAAATGTCTTAAGGCATTTGTAGCCTTTCTTTGTACACAATGTTAAATAAAATCTCCTGTATCTATGTTGTCAGGTTCTTTTGGTCTTATTTAGATAAAAGTGGGGCTACATTACACTGAATGTGTGAATTGCATTCAGCTGAGTTTGCTGGGGGCATGGAATTTTACACTGCTGTTTCAAAATAAAAGCTGTTTCTTGTTTTACAAGGTAAAAGCTGTATCACCTAAAATCTAGAGGTTAGTACAGAAAACTAAACTGAAACAACTTGAATGTGTGGAAAATAGTTTACAGGGAAGGTAGAGAAATAGCTGAGTAACCCAGTCTATGTTCAGATCTGTATGAATCCTTTTGTAGGAGTTCTGCTTCAAAACTCAGCCCGTCTCAGACTTCGTCAACTTTCCATTTGCGTGCAGAGCACTTGAACTGTAGTTTGTATTTACTAAGAAATCAGCTCTGGCCTCCAGTTCTTCAAACACTGCATGAAATTAGTGGGATTTTGTAGGAATCAGTGTAGAAGCTGAATCAGTTACTTAAGTTAACTTGGTGCTTTATTTAATTACTGTTTAAATTATTAATGTAAATAAAGTACATTTATGTTTGAATATAGTCCAAATTTAATATAATATATAAACATTTCTACAATAAAAAGATACCTGCTTGAAAGCTCTCTAGCCCATTTCATTAAGTGTGGATCACAAAGATTACAGGGCTCCACTGCAGCTTTGGGAGTAGATAAAATGTAACTGAGTGCAGTGTTTAAAACTACCCTGAACTGGGCAAAGAAGGGGAAACTCAATGACTATTACTAGTACTTCAGACCAGTGGTGTGGCTGTAGAATATAAGATAGTTTTCTCGTAGCTTTAATGTGGAATTCTTCTGCCACATGGTTCTCCCTCTCCCAGAAAGTGAACCCTTGAAGTGTAGCCATGTGGAACAGCAGCCCCTGGATAAGCCTGGAAGGGATTGTGTCCTGCACTCAAAACCAGCTCCTACCGTGTCCAGCTCTCTGCTGACTGCCGGCCTGGAGCATCCCAGCCACTTCCCCTGGGCGCTTTTCCCTGACTCAAGGCCCCAGTGAGCAAAGCTGCCCTGAGCTCGAGGTGAGCCTGGTGTCCAGGCCTGAGCAAAGCAGGCAGCACACACCTGTGGCACCTGGAATGAGAGGGAGAGAATGGAATCTAAGGCAGGAGCGGGATGAGAAAGAACATGAATATAATAACCACGGATGTTCTGTGCAAATTGCTCCACCTGAGCAGGTGTCTTTCCATTTTCCAGACAGCCCTGAGGCTTGGACAGGCTGCCTGGGGCAGCAGCTCCCCTGTGGCCTTGGGGATACAGCTGTCAGTGTGAGGCAGGGTCAGCCTCCCTGCCTGACTCCGGAGAGACATTTGTCTGCTCTTTGTTAGCAGCCTCCAGTTATGGAGATTCTGTGATCCTCTGGGGCAGTCTAACCCAGAAGGTAACCACAATGAGAAAGCTTTCCTAGCAGGCAGCTGAGCCACCCTCGCACACATTACAGCACACAATACTGAAATTTAACACATTTTTTTCAGTGACCTTTAAAGTTCCAGAAGCAAGATCCAAGGCATATGCACTGTCAGCTAGCAGCTTGTTCATTAGTTCACTGAGCTGAGCAACTGCTTCCTGCTGCAAAACAGAAAGCTGGGCCCTTTGTGGGCTACCGTGACAAATACATTGTACAAAACAAATGCAGTCACTTTTCACATCCTAATACAGAAGTAGTGCCACTGAAATGCCATTTTTTAGCTGATAACTTAAAAATCAAACCAAAAGGTAGAAACACAGGACAACATTTGGCTGAAGGTATCATGGAGCAGAAAATCTAGCAGAATGACATTGTTCATACTGTAGGAAAGTAAACATCAGGGTTATTACTTAAGCATAAAGGAGCATTTCACTGTCAAACAAGTGCAGCCACCTGCCAGGTAGGAGCAAGCAGAGTGACAAAGAAACGGACAGGGAAGGACATCTCAATGAAATTGACTTTGTAAGACACGTAAACAGAAAAATTTTCCCACCATGTAAATCAAACTATGTTGCAATATCTGCCAGCATACATCCTGCCAGTTTTAAAGGGAATTCTGACATAATAGAGATATCATTTACTTTGATTTATAATATTAAAAATTTAACTTCACTGAAGATAATGAGGGACTGTAAGTCATACTTGTCCTACCAGTCTGCAACCTATAAATTCTGTATTCCTGTGAATTCTATTCCTATGAATTCTAGGAAGGAATGTACCTCAAGGGAGAACATGCAACTCAATCTTACACTGAAACAGCTAGAACAGCTAAAACAGCTGAGTTGCTGTTGGGAGAGAAGCTTTAACCTAAACAGAGGGTAACTTTTACAGAGATATGTCAAATCAGCACATTTTCTTCATTACTGTGTTCACAGCACTTCCCAGCCAGTGCCTGTAAGTACAAACTGCTGTACCTCCCACCAAAGCACCCACGCTGCAATTTGGGGTTATTAGCTTCAGTTTCTGGTTATTCGTGACAAGTCAAACATCCTGTACAGTGATGGGCTACAAAGCTGAGCTTAGTTTAGTGTGTTTGAAGGGAGCTCAGACTCTGAAAGCTTGCGTGCACATGAGTTCTTGTAACCTAAGAAGGCAAATCTGTTTCCTACCACAATGTCCTGGTTTTGACTGGGGTAGAGTTAATTTTCTTCAAGGTGGCTAGTACGGGCTATATTTCAGGTTTGTGCTGAACACAGTGAAGAAAACTCTAGTCCATTTAAGCCACGACACACATTTAAACATCTACTTCTCATTCGAATGAAAAGCTACAATTATAGATCTGGACAGTAAGGTACAGGTTTAGAAGATCACAGCCCCACACTCACACTTACATTTCCTGCACTGTGCGTGCTTGGTGCCAGAGCTTAAAATATGCAGGCTTATTCCCCCACCCCAAAACCCCCCACAAAATAATTGATTTTTTCACCAGTCCCAGATGCGGGCCCTGGGCCGGGGCTGTTGCCGCCCTCTCGCCCTCAGATGGGCTACGGAGCTGGGGAAGGGTCTGGAGCACAAGTGTGATGAGGAGCGGCTGAGGGAGCTGGGGGCGCTCTGCCTGGAGAAGAGGCTGAGGGGGGACCTCTTGTCCCTCCACAATTCCCTGACAGGACGAACGGCCGTGAGGGATCCCGGTCTGCTCCCGGGAAAAAGGATGAGAGGAAACGGCCTCAAGCTGCGCCAGGGGAGGTTCAGGTAGGACATGAGGAGTAATTTCTCCACAGAAAGGTTAATCAGACATCGGAACGGGCTGCCCTGGGAGTGATGGAATCACTGTGCCGGGAGGCGTTTAAGGAAAGGCTGAAAGTGGCGCTCAGCTCACGGCCTAGAACGGTAACTTCTAGGTGACCCGGTGGTGTTGGGTCATAAGTTGGGCTCGGCCACCTCAGAGTCTTTTCCTCCCTACCTGAGGCCGGCACCCCGCGGTTCTGCGATTCAGGTGCAG
>VWZS01010386.1:123231-175724 GCA_013397075.1 Rhabdornis inornatus | reverse complement strand
GCCCCGCCGTGAGGGAGGGGCCGCCGTGAGGGAGGGGCCGCCCCGCGCACGCGCCGCCCTCGCCCGCGCCCCGCCCTTTCCCCTCACGGCCACTGGGCGCNCCCCGACCCCCGCCCGCCATCCCGCCCGCTGGGGGGTCGCCCTCGGTCGCGCAGGCTCCGGCAGGGCCTGTGTCCCGCGCCCCGGCCGCAGCGCCTCACGGCCGCGGGAAGCCCCGGGCTCGGCCCCTCCTCACCGCCGCCCCCCGAGGGGCCGCGCTGTCACCCCGCGGCGGTGACACCGCTCCGCGCCCGCCTCGGCTAGCCCCGCGCCTCCCGCACCCTCTGGCCGCCCTGTCACCCATCTTGGGCCGGCGCTGAGGGAGCGGAGCGGAGCCGGTCCCCGCTCGGCTGGCGGGGAGGCGCAGGTCGGCCCGCATTCGCATCCCGCGGGGGAATCGTTCGCTTCACGCTGCTGGCTGCTGGCTGTGAGAGGGATGGTGGGTGCATGTGCAGCTCCCTGAGGAGAAAGGCGCAATGCCCGCGTTCAGCAGCTTTCTAGCTGGGTTTTGGTGTGTTTGGGAGCACCTTTGTCTACCTTCTGGTGTCATGCTTCTCTGGAGCGTGGTTTTTCTGCCTTTTCATAGTTGAAAGAGCCTCTAAGTTCCAGTTTTGTGCCTGCTGTTTGCCCTCCTGTGCTTCAGACTATTTTAGCTTCCAAGTCTGTCATGACCTCTTATTAGCAGGGATGCAGGAAGGCAGGTTCCTATAGCTGGGCCAGAACTAGCCTGTTCTGAAAGGTTCTGTACGCTGCGTCTGCAGAGAGAAAAACAATGCAGTGCTGTGCTGATGCTCAGCAAGCTGCACCCTTCTCTCCACAGCAGCATCTCACTGTCTGTGATTGCGTGAAGTGCCTGTCTGTGCTGGGGTCTGGGAAACGCAGTTCTCTTGTAGCAGAAAATGTGTCATGTCAGTGGTTCTGCGGGGTGAAAAAAGCCCTAAGGAGCCATGGGTTCTGTTGAAGGGCATAGTCTGCAAGCTCTGCTCACCCCAAAAGCAAACATAAACCTTCTGGAGCTGCTTCCTGCTTCATTAATGGTGTGGACTTTGGCTGCTGAAAGATAGGCAAATTAAAGTCAGGGGCTGCTTTGGACGCTGTGGATCACAATATAGAGCTGTAGTAGCTCAAAAGAAGAGAAGCAATTTCTTCTCCGTTTCCAGCCTACTTGAGTGTTGTTAAGTAGTTGCTAACAAAAATGAAAAGAGAAGGTCATTGTAAATAGTCTGAGATTAAAACTGGGAAACTGAGACGGGAGTAGTCTCATGTTTCTTGTAACACTGCCACTTCACTTTCAGCTAATGGAAAAACCAGATTCCAGGCTAGTAAACTAGGTGAAGTAAGGAAAAAACCCCTTGATTTCTCAGATATTTTTGTAGGGCTGAAGATACATGTCTTTTTCTGTCTTTTTTGGATATGATACATAATTGGGAATAAAATGTCTCAAATACTTTTAACGTATTTTTCTATTTCTGTCAAATAAAGGCCCATCTAGTTAGATAATGCAGCCTGCGTTTTCCCAGTTATTTTATCTGCTCAAGCTGATTGTTGACATGTGTTTTAGTGTGATCATTGGTAAAGATCTGTCTTCTCTCTTAAATTGTATGAAGGTTTGTTGTATTAAAGTCTGATGATGGTGGATTATCACAGTGGGAAAACCTCTGTGCAGGGATTTCCAGGACTGCTAGCTTCTATTGTGATTTGCAGCTCAGGGGTATTTTCCCTTTCCCTCTGTGCTCTGTGGCCTTCCAGGCATCTGCCAAAGGTGTCTTCTGCATCAGCCAGGAGCTAAGGTTTCCCTCAATGGATTTCCCTCAAAATGTGTCCACGGTAGCAAATCAAAGACAACTTGAATGTTAGGCTGAGGTCTGGCACGTGTTTGGCCGCTTCAGTGTCATGCTGGCATTTTCCTGAGTCATACCTGGACATCATTTAAAGGTGGCAAATGCCAGGTCTAAAACTTCTTGAGTTTTAGAAGTTTCTGTCTAAGCCCATGTTGGGATGGATATTTTTTATGCTGCCAAGGTTTAATTGTACAAAATAAATCTGATGTGCAGTCAACATTTTATGTATTAATAGATATATACTTAAAAGTAACATTTTGAAGTCAAATTTGTGCCATTTTTGCTTTACTATTGGTATAAAACTGGAAAATAGATTCTCCGTAGGTGGAGGCTATGGAAACTCCTTCAGAGATTTTTCACTAACGTAATTCAGAATTCTTTTTTGACCTTGTGATGTTGGAGCCTGTCTTGCCAACAAGGAGCCAGTCCTAGCAGTGTATAATGCTATTAATGGGACCGAATCACTGTTGCTTGTTGTGAAAAAACAGCATAAGAAATGGTAGGCTTGTACTTCCTGGCTTAAAAAGTCACCCCATTTAGTCTTATTTTTGGTCTTTATACTGGAAAAGGGAGAAAGAGCAAGTGTTGGAAGCTGATTTATGTAATGGTAGGCCTACGTGACTAGTTACAAGGAACCTATTACTTGTTTCTTTTGAGTTTATTCCAACTGAAATGATCAGAGAAGCCACCATTTGGAGCACTTAGCAGTAGTGCAGCCTGGAAGCAATCACAGGATACTATCTTTAAACATAAATAATTCATTAGTAGAGTTTTCACACATCCATGCATGATTTTCTTTGGGAAATACAACTTTACTGTCTTATACCTACCAGGCACTAGGACTTTTGATCTTCATCTTTGTAACTGAATGTCTTGGGGTACTTCAGTTTTACAAAGAGCTGACACTGTGTTGCAAATCAGTGGCAGAACTAGTAGCTTCCCAAATTGCAGGGAAGAATAATACAAGAATCATTTATAAAGTCAGGTGAGAGGAGGCTTCGTGAAGGGTTTCTCCAGTCCACGAGGTTTCAGTACTAAAAAAAATTAAAAATTTAGAACTAGTCACTTGTTGCATATTAAATGGTTGTAAAGCTACTAAAGCAAAATTTCAGAAGGGTAAATAACAAGTTTTTACTTACTTCATAACTTGTTTTGATATTTTTGAAATATAAATCTTGCATAAATTTTATTTTCCATCACTGCATGCCAGAATGGAGCCAAGGTAATGATTGCTGCAACTAATTGTTAGATATGCAGTTTTATTCAGGAAAATAAACTGAGCACTTAACATGTAGTATTTAAATAACCGTAAAAAAGAGTTAAGGTAGAGTTGAAGTAGTCGAGTGCTGTATTTGATGACATCAGTCTGAAAGTATTTGTATTTTTTGGATGCTGAAAGCAGTTCCTTGACGTTGGTCATTTGGCCAGTGTGGGATACATGTTCTGCACAGGTACACGCAGTGAGTAATGACTCTGTGTGGGATCTGTGTTTGGGGAGGTGGGTGGAAAGCATGACCAAGAGACTGGTGTTCTTACCGCTCCCTGAAACTTTCTGTGTTCTGCTTAGTACATTTCTGTGGATGCTCTTAATTAAAAGCACACAGTGGTTTTGGCAGATGGAGCCTTCTTGAAGTTTCGGCTACAGGATTTCCTTGCTGTGTGAGGGTTGGTGCTGGAGAGGCTTCTTCAACATATTTCACTGCTAGAATGTTGGCTGTGTTTGTATGGACAGGTCCTAAGTGACATGGGCAAGTTTATAAAAATAATCTGCTAGAGTTTGTCTTTCTCTGTTTAGCCATAGGATTTTTAATTTTTTATTCTCCTTTTTACTGAATTGTCAGGTTATACTGAGCTAAAATTTTCTTTTATTTTGCGAAGTAAATGACACTGAGGGTTGATAATGAGTGTACATTTGCAGTAGCATCTGCTGTGCAGTCTTTTCAGATAATGGTCTTGCCTGTTTTAATTTGCTTTTCCCTAACAAGTGACCAGCACTTTAAATGGTTAATGGCAAATATTTCCTTCGAGTCCCTGAAGGAATATAGACTTTTCTGGAAGAGAAAAGGAAAATTAAAGCTACTTTTATAGACATGATTCCTTCCACAAATCTGAGTAACTGTGTACGCTTGAAGTTTTAGCTTAGTTTTTTTTTTCTTTCTGTAACAGAAAAAAGAGAACCTTCTTCCCTTTAAGTGACAGAATCATGCAAAGCTACTTTTTATCTGCACTTGCTTGTATGAGATGGGTAATTAATGTCTCTTGGAAATTATGAACTTAAATACATACAGTTGCTGGTAATTGTCATCAAATTATTCTTGACTTAGGGTTTGTAAATATGAGATGCATCCTTGAATGTGGCAATATCATTGTGTTTAACTATACTGAGGTCATCAAGAATTAACATGTTAAAATGAAAACTTTGTGACATAAACTTTTTCCCCATTACTGTTGCTGTTCTTTCTAGTTTTATACAAAACTACAGGAGAGGGTTTCCTCAACCTTAGCATGGGCATGCCTGTGACTTTGAAAAAGTTTAAAGATACCATCATGCTATCTCCAAGGGTTTTGATAGTTTGCTGGGATAGATATTACTGTAAACAAAGTAAATTCTGTTTGTGAAAACTCAGGAAAAATAGTAAAGACCTTTTAAAGGGTATAGATCCAAGTGTGCAGATGAAATTCCAGTCTGCTTCGTTTCATATTCAGAACTACATTTGCTATGTTCAAAACATGAAATCATAAAAATACGTGTTACAAAAACTTCTTGACAGTTTGCTGAAAATCTTTCTCATATACACACCTGTAAAAAATAGTGTCTGTCTACAGAAGAAAATTAAGTCCATCAGTTATGAACATTAGTGTTATAATACAAAGGATATTTGAAAGAAAAGACAAAGACTTCAGTATAGCCTTTTTTATTAGAAAGGCAACATTTTTCTGGAGGAAAAACTGTTCTGAGCCCTTCAGTCACACATCAAAGGCTTGCCAGGAAACCTACAGAGTTTCCTCTGAAACCATACAGAGGAGCTTTTCAAAGAAATACCTTAAAAGTGTTTCACAGTGGAAAGTGTACTTGGCATTCCATGAGGATATCTGCACATCAACAGCTACATCAGCTAGGGATGCTGTACTGGGCTTTTAGTGCTTTCCCAGGCTTTGTCCCATGTAGAATCCTGTATTGCTCCAACAGCCAAACTGTCCCAGGGAACAGCGACTCTGTAAACTGTCTGGTGATTCACCCTTTTCTGGAAGGCTTGGAATAAAATTTGGAAGAGAAATAGTCTTACCTTTTTTCCCTGGGGAAATAAAAAATTACCAGTAGATGGGAACTTCTCCATCCTGTTGCAAGGACTTCTCTTCCAGATGACTCAAATTTATGTCCTTGAGCTTCTACACCGGGACCGGTAACTGCTCCTCCCTTAGTGAGAGTATTTAGGAAGGATTTGCATGTGGCTCTGTCTCTGCTCTGTCTGCCAAGCCTGAAGGACTTTAAACTGTGTTATGAGTATGCTGTTGACAGGTCTTGGAGGTGAGGAAAGATGTGGGCCACTGCACAGACCTGAAATCCATAGATAGCCAGGCTTCAGACCCCTCAGTGCCCTGTTTTGTCATGTGGTGATAGTGTAAAATAACACTGTTTGTCTGTGCCCTGGAACACTGGGGTTTGGTGGGTGGCACTGAGAGGTTCATTTAAAGCAGGGCTGTTGCTGAGCAGCCAATAGCCTGAAACAGAATTAAAACAAATGTGGGGCTACACCATCTCTGAGAGGATGAGACTTCCTTCTTTTTCCCAGTTCCCAGTCCCGCTGCTTCCTTTGCATAGTATCTAACAATTACAAGGTGAGTCAGATCAGTCCTGATCTGTCTGAAAGACCAACTCATCAAAAATGAGCTGTGATCTCTAGAATGGAGAGAAGGGAGAGGACCAAGGAAGGGGTGGGACTGCCTCTTTAGGTGGCAGGGTACAATTAAATTATTTTCATGACTAACTTAAGCAATCCCCAAGAGGCACTTCCCTCCCCCAGCCTTAGCAAGATTGACTTGTGCATGAGCCATTCCCGTTCAGGCCATTCTCTTTGTGCATCTGAGACCAGGATGGTCTTTCTGGGCTTGGGAATCCCAGAGCTGTAAGCACCTGGGGCCTGGGAAGGTCCTCAGGTAATGCATCTCTTTATTGCTTCTTCTGTTCTCTGGGACTTTATTGTTGCGATGCCTTCAAGAATGTTGTCAGACGAGGTTGGTGGTGAAGTGGACATAGCGAGCACCAGTGACCTGCCAGTTCCAGACATCCAGGCAATACAAAGTCCTCAACCTGAGAATTAATCAGCTGCTGATTAGAACAGCTCTAGCATCATAACCATCCTGGTATCAGGACTTGGAGTGTTTGGAGTTTGCATGAACTGAAGATCTGGTGGAGTGTTTTGGATGAGCATGAGACCCAGTCCAAGTTAATCGCTTCTCTTACAGGTTTTACCTGTAACACATGAGTGCTGGGAGCCACTGATCTGCCTCCTGAAATGGCCCATGGCATGTCCTTTTTCTGTCCCCTTCCTGTGATGGGCACCTGGCTGCTGCCTGCCTTACATGCTCCCTGGGAACTTGATGCAGCAGAAGCCTTTGCTGCAGTTGTTGATCTCTGAGTTCAGCTGACAGCATTTACAATGGACCAAAGGGAGGAGGTCACCACTGGTCACCTGCTGGAGGCAGCATTTTTGGGAGCAGCTGTGCTGGAGAGAGAACATTGCAGTGAAATGTTGTGTGCTGAGTGAGTCAGTTGGGAAGGGAAGGAAGCTGTTGTGTGTACACCTTTTGTTGTGTTATTCTATCAACTCCCCTGGTTTTAAAATTGCCATGGTTGCTTTTGAAAGTACTGCCAGGCAGTGCCAGGAGAATTTCCACGTGTGTGTTTGTCAGTAGAACTCATGGCTGTAGGAATCACAGTAATTAACAGTGTAAGCATTCCACCAGTGGACTTTGATTGCTGTGTGAGGAATACAGTATATGCTGAAGGTTATAGGACACTAAATACACCTTTGTAACTGGAAGGTTGTTGATTTTTGGAATAACACTTGCTTCAGAGTGTGCTCGGAATGACAGGTAAGAGCACTTCCTGTTAATGGAGTTAACTAATCAAATACTGCTTTTTAGATTAGTGGGGTTTGTACTTAAAGCTGGCCAGTCCTTTGGCTGGGAAAATTAGTGTGTTAATTTTTAAAATTTTCCTGGAAAACAAGTGTCACTGTAGGAGTTGGCTCTGTTTTATTGGAATATTAACCTAAGGGTTTTACAGGGAAGGTTGACATGTCTGCTGTTTGTTCAAGCATGTAAAATCTGACATAGAAGTGTAATTGCTACCCAGGAAATAGGTATATGCTGCCTCATCTCTTAGTGTGTGGCTTAAAATTTGGATAGAACTGTGAAATTTACCAAAAAGAGTGAAAAATGACAATGTAACCAAATTACCTGTATTTTCAACTCCAAGGAAACAAACCCTGCTTCATAGTAATGTAGATGGTGTTTTGATCTGGGCTGTGAGCAGCTGTAGTTAATGGGTGTGCTAAGGGTACTGAGCCCACATGGAATGTTTTTTAATCAGCTCAACGATGCATGCCAGTAAGGTATGGATTTACCTGGTCTGTTATATTGCTTTTCAAAGCTATTATTAAAAAAAAAAATCTTGTGAAGCTGCAGTCAGTGTAGAAGCTCATGCTTGAGACCAGGTTAGGGACAGTGTTCCCCTTCCCTGTGGAACAGTTTCCCTATGCTAGTTGATGAACAGTTGTTTTTTCTTTACTTGGCAGTGGTTTGAAATAGCAGTTGTTTGAAACAGGAGCTTGAAAACAAGGCTACATAATTTAATTTTGTTATGAAAAGGCTTTTAGAGCACAGTTTGTGAGTTCAGGAGTTCTGTAAGTGTTCCTGTCACTTGTCTGGAATGTTAAGTATTGCAACGGTTACACATTGCTCGAAGCAGCTACAGCTCTGCAGTTTTCTCCAAAGAAGGAGTAGAGAAATTGAGGTGTGTAACAGCCAATTCTTGCCCAAAGCTCTGGTCTTTCCTCTCTTGTGTTTGAAAGAGAAGGAGCAATAGCAAATGTGGCTTGAAAGCAGTGGATGGGATGGCATAATTTAAATGCAGAATTCCTATTTTTGTAATTCCACAACTTGTAATGGAAAACTGTAAAGGCTCTTCAGAATTTTTAGGAGAGAAGGTAATAGAAAGGTGTTTTCTCTCTAAACGACTCCTGTTCCAGGAGTGCAGCCCCATGTGCTCCATCTGTATTGCACTGCAGTGCACAGTTTGTGTTTCCTCCCAGCAGGAGAATGTAGCAGACACTGCCCACACTGGCACAGGGATCCAGCCCACCTGCAGCTGTGGGCACATGCCTTAGGAAAAAACCCAAACCCAAAGTCTTCCCTGCTACTCTGCCTGCTTTCCCACCTTGCAAGTGGTTTTGGCTCAGAAGGCTTTCTGAGCCCTTTGTGCTCAGATATTTAACAGCCATTAGGAAATTTCTGTACCTTGTGCATAGCCAGTCTCCCCATCTTCTCACACAATATACATTGCTCACTTTTTTTTTTTTATTTAGAACCTGGCTCTAAATTCGTTTGCTGCTCTTTAGTGCTGGAAGAGATGATTAACAGCCACTCCCAGTCTGCCTTCTCGATGCCATTGCAGATTTGATAGGCTTTTGTCATGTTCCCTGTGAGATGTCCCATGGGAGCTATTATATACCTTTGATCTTACTTTTGCCCCTTGCTCGATCATTTTAAGATCTGTAAGAAAACATTTTCCTTTTTTTCTTTTTTTTGAGGTTGAGAGAGCTACACATGGCAATTAAAGTGTGGATAGATGGGCAAAAAATTGGTTTTGTGTTTGATGTTTCCTCCTCTGTTAGTTTCTTTAATAATTTCAGGAATTGCTTTGCTTTTTTTCTTTTCCTTATTCCAAACACTGTACTGATAGTTTAATGAAGCTGTGAATCAGAATGCTGTAGTCTTGCTGAGCAGTATTGATACACTGAGAACACATTTATATTTGAAGCTGAGGTTGCTTTCTCCCAAGAGATAGATGTGTTTGTGTTTACCTATATTTAATTTTGTTTGCTGTTTTTATTGTCCAGTTAGTCTCATAAGGGTCTTTGTGATTCCATGGACTCTTCTGTTATCCTTGGTATCTTAAATTACCCGCTAGCATCAGCAAACTTTCAAGTCACTAAAACTTGATCTTAAGCAATAAAAGAAATGCACTATTTGCTCTGGGCTATTGGAATCCAGTGGTTTATATATCATGTTTTTGGAATTATTGAGCAAGAGACTTTATTGTAGGCTGCTTGTGCAGCTTGCAGGCTGAAAGTTATAAATGTAGAGAGGTATGTCTCTTTCTATATAGCTTATTTCATATTCCAGATATGAAGCTTTTTGGTGTCTGTGCTGTCTTGTCTGCAGAGACTTGAGAAAGTTCTGTATCTGTATTTTATAATCTCTTTGTTTTTCTGCCTTTTGGGACTGTATAAGTGACCTGAAAATGTCATTCCCTAATTATTTGGTCAAAGTTGTCAGCCTAAATATATCAAAAGCAAAGAATTTGTACAAATAGAGGGTGAAAGTGTGCTGACTCTATGGCTCTTAGATGTGAGCAATTTCTTCTGTAGCTTGGGTATTTGATTTTTCTAAAGTGCTCAGTATCCTCAGATTTGAAGGATTGCTTGCTTCTATATTTCTTTTACTCTTAAAAGATAATTCTAAGATTATGATTTTCTTAATAATTTACAATTTTTAGTAGGTAGCACTGCTTAATGCCTCTCAAAAAATACTTTTGTTGCTTAACCCTCTATTGTTTTCCAGGCACAGGAAACTATATTCTGTGCTCTGTAACTGAGCTTTACTTTTGTGACAGCAATATTAGCATAAACAAGCATATTAAATAATGGATGAGATTAAAATAATCACAGTAAGGAATCATCCCCTCCCTGTCGGCTTCAGTGCTCAGGGTTCTGAAGAGTAATGCTGAAAGCATTGCATGTTGGCTGGCTGGATGTATCATATCAGTTTACACTCAGGAGCAGAGCCATGCTATTGGGCAGAAGAGTTTTAAATTATTATTTATGCAGTTGTGTTTGCAGCTGGTATAAAGTGCAGGACTGGTTTCACATGCCTCCAACAGAGCAGGAGAGCACTCCTGAGCAAGGTTCTCCTGTTTCCTGGACTATGTGTGCTGTGGAAAGAGAGACGCCTGGGAAAGGATACAGGTTAGAGGGAGTAGTTACAGTTTGCTTTAGGAATGCAGTCTTTCTATCTGATATTTTGGCATTGCTTTGGCTTTCTTCCATTTTGATTAATTGATACTGTTTGTGCTATCATTAATCAAATGTTTTCCAGTAATGTCTTGTGCCTGTTGATGAATATTTTCTTTAGCAGTGGCTTTTTCTTCCTTTTTCTTTTTTTTGTTGTTTTTTTTTTTTTCTTCTGAGGAGAAGGAAGTGTGTATAAAGGGAAAGGAAGTCTTCAGTAATTCCTTCTTTCTCCCTAGGGCAAAATATAAAATACAGTTGTATATGCAGCATTTTCTTTTTTAAACAATAGTGAAATAATATTTGAATTGTTAGTGCTGTATGTTACTCTTCAGAAAGCTTCCTTTGGTTAGAGAGTTTTTTATTTCTTATTTTAAAATTAATTGTTAAATTTTCTTGTTGAGCAGAGACAAGATTATTGTTGATTCCTAATACTGTTTCTTCCTAATGAATGTGGTGATGTTCTTCAGAAGCACAAAAGTAGCTTTTATCTGCCATACCTGCCTTTTGAGAAACTGGGTGAAGCAGGGCTTTTTCTACTTCCAGTCACACAATATTGATGTCTTCTGTTTTCAGTGCTGAAACCCCATCTTCTTTTTCCTTCCTGGAGAAGGCAGGAGGGGAGAAATTGGCACAGAGAGGCCATAAATTCACTTTAGGAGTCTTAGTGAGCAGCTGCTTTTAGAACCTGTAATGCTAATTGATGTCTTGTTCTTATTTTGTGTGACCAGTTTGTATATTTTTCTCAGTTTTTAAACTAAAGAATCTTCTTTCATTAGGAAAGTAACTACTAAAGCTTAGTTTCTCTGGAATTTGAACAGGAAGACCGGTCCCTAACCCTTCTTGTCCTCTATGCATCTTTAGAGTTTCTGTAGATGTGGTTCTACCTTTGAGTTTCAGTGAATCAAAAATAGTGGTCTTGAATGTCAAATTTATGGATAGTTTAAAGTAAAGCTGTGACGAAACATGAGGATTATACTTAACTGACATTGTTGAGTTTTGCTTGCTTGCATCACTGTGCTTTGCAGTTGCTGTTGTTGAAGCAAACACTGTGATGTTTTAAGGAGCATTTCTCATGGAGGAGAAACATTTGAGTTCACAGAGTCTTGTCACTGCTGACCCCCTGAGATATGTTGATACCAGTATAAATGTTTGTTCTGTGAAAGGTGACGTTAGCCTGCATCTCTTTCTGAGGCCATCCATCCAGTGGGTTATGTGATTGTCTTACTTGCTGTAATAAACAGATCCTGTGTTTACTGTGCATGCAAAGCTCGTGTTGCTGTGTCTGGCTTTGCAAGGTGTGTCAGGGCTGATGAATGTGCTCTGCAGACCTGACAAATGTGCATTGCAAGTAGCCAGGGCTGGGTGTCTCTGTGCCAGCCAGAGCCATGCTTTATCTACACTGCCAGGCAAGGCTGGCAGGCTTTGCCCAAATGTACCACAGTCATGTCACTGCCAGTGCCCTAACCCTCCTCGGAGCACTGGCCTTCTCACTCTGTGAGCTGTCAAAAAGGGTTGGTTCTGATTGACTGGAGTTATGGCAGGAGTGTAGTTTTTCTTTGGGATCATTTTTTAAATGCAGTCAGCTTCGCTACAAACTGCTCACTGAAAATTCATTTGGGTTATTCCTCAAGCATGCTATGGGCAATTTATTTATGTCTGTAGAACATCAAAAATACCATTTAATAGTAAAGATGCCAATTTTACTAAAGAACTGTATCCTCTTTAGTATTTTCAGTTTTAGTTTTCAGTTGAATAAGGTCAAAAGCACAGGTAAGTGTTTGACTCACAGACATGAAAAAGGCAAGAAACAGAAGTGTAGCAACTTTGATGGTAACCAGTGTTACCATCTGCTCCTGGAATCTGGTAGGCAGTTGTACCACTTAATATTGTGTGTGTATAGCAAACATACTACCTTCACGGGGCTTTTCTGGTTTGGGTTTTGGTTTTTTTAAGCAGTCTCTCATTTCAAATTATCTCTCAGTTATTTAATCTTCTGTGAAGGCATTCTGATTCCTTGTAGCTGCACGGCAGGACTGGTGCATTTTTGACATTGTGATGATGAAACTGCAACGGCAAACAAAGTTTTCTGTGTTTGTTCATGGCAGTTTTCAGAGCTAAAGGGAATCTGGAAGCTATAAACAAATATTTTCAGTGTCTTAAGATGAAGCTTCCTGTTGCTTCTGTTAACATACTTAGGGATCTGAGGAGGCAAAACTCCTGGAATTTTACTGAGTTTTTATCGAAGTCAGAATTTAAATATACTTGCAGCTGAGGTGATGCTCAGGAGGAAGGAGTGTTTGTGAGGGTATGGTGTTAATTTTGTTAGCTGAAATTATCTAGTACTTCCAACCACTGTGTTGTTATGTCAGATGTCTCATGCATACAGTCATTAGTCTGCTTTTTGTCCCTTTGAAATGCTTCAGTTTTTAAGAGATGGAAATGTTTCAGTGCTCATGGACATGTGTCATGTTTGCAATCAGCTGTGAGATATTGGGCTCAGATGAACCTGAGCACTTAGTTCCACCTGGAATCCGTAAGACTGAAAGTGGAGTGGAGATGTTGTCCTCTTAATCTTCCATCCCATGACATCTGACTCAGGGGTGGTGAAGCAAACATCTGCCAACTCTCACTCTTGCAGGAGGAGATGATCCTGGTGTGTCTAGTCTTTCTGGTAGCCCATGCTTCAAGTTATAGCTGTTCTGTGGCTCTTCTCCTAGTCTGTGCTTCCTTGAAATTAGCTGTTGTTGTTGTAATACCTACAGTTTTTGGGTTTGCTGTGGCTGCTCCTGGTTTGGATAAATTCAGTTTTGTTTGCTGGACTTTCATCTGTGCTTGTGGGTGGAATGGCAGTGCTGGCAGTAGTCTGCTGAAAGAGACAGCGGGCTGGGCCAAGCTGCAGGAGTGTCCTCACTGTGGGCCGTGGGACCCAGTGAGCTGCTTCTGCTTTCTTCTTGCAGATAATCCTCTAAATCACATGACTCATGTTAAATTTTGTAAAATTTCTTGTGTTTATTATTGGGATTTTTAATAATTAGTTTGAGGGCATCTGAATTTTTCAACTTCTTTGGATTTTTTGTAAAGTTTTTTCTCTGTGACTGCCATTTTTCTCTCAGCACTGTAGTTACTGAGCTGGTGGTAATCTTTTCTCAGATCCAGTGTTGTTGGTAGTTAGGCTGTTGCCTGAATACTCCCACAGTGTTTTCCTTCCCACAGTCAGAAATAAAGGACATTGCTCCCTAATAAGCCTTTCTTTTGCTGGCTAGTGAGTGAACTCAGCAACATGGGTCACTTATAAAATACCTTCGGTTCAATGCCGTTTGTGGAACAAGAGCTAAAAAAAATAAAAGATTATAATTTGGAGTGGAGTGGAGCTGTAGGAAGTGCTTAGTCCATAGCAAAAATCCCTTTTATAAAAAGGCAAAAACCATTGGTCAGTCACATGCATTTTGTTTGGCTCTAATTTGTGGTCTTTGCTGCTCTTCTGGATTTCTGGCCTTAAACAGAACATTATAAAAAAAGACATTGCTTTTCATCTGTATTTTATATTTAAGGTCTCTTTCTTTCTGCTTGTAGATTTGTTTGTAAATGCATCATAAACAGACAGCCCAGAATGAAGAAAGCAAGCAGGAGTGTTGGCTCAGTGCCCAAAGTGCCTGGAGTAAATAAAGCTCAAACAAGTGAAAAAGCTAAACCAGAAAACGGCTCCTCAGTGTCTGCAGTAACAAAACTCTCCAAAACTGGGACAACGGCATCTCTTTTGAAGGTAATAACCAGTAGAACATTCTGATTATTTGTATGTTTTACAATAAAGCTTTAAAAAGGGTAAAATTTCAAGGCTTGTCTTTAATGCAGCTTAGACTAGATGTTGCATGGGTAGCTGGAGGGAATCTGGGTAGTTACAGAGCACTGGGCAGGGTGACAGGATCTTGTGTGTCATTCATGCTGTACTTTCATACTGCAGGATGAGATGGAGAGCAGTGTGCTGTGCAGGACTTGGCTGTTCTGCAAAAGGAGCAGAGTGGAACTTGTGTTTTGACCAATGTTGTTTGTTTGGTGTTATGCTTGAATGGTGTCAGTGACTAATAGGATTTGATAAGAGTTGTTTACTAATTCTGAAAAAAGAACTAATGAAGTATCTAACATGAGAACTTCTTTATATCAGTGATCTGTGTTGGGTCAGTGCAGCTGAATTCTTCTGGCTGTTTTGGCTTTTGCTTTGCATTGAAGTACTGCTTGAGCTGAATTTTCACAAGTTGATTCTTGCTCCCAGAACAAGTTCAAAGGTAGAGGTTTTCTCTTACAGTAGCAAAACAGGGCAGTACATATAGGAGCATATGGCTTCCAACAAACAATCAGACACACTGAGGTGTGCTGGTGTGGAGTTTTCACCTGGGAGCAACCACATCTGTGTTGGGTGGATGGAATGAGCCTTCCTGGTCTGCCTCCTTTTCCTGGCAAAGACGTGGCTGGATCCAGCTCCTTTTTGCTCTGAGCAGCCCAGTGTGCAGTGCTGTGCTGCTGCTGCCCTGGAACAAATGAACAGAGCAAGGAACGGGGTGTCCAGCTGGGACCTGAACCACTGTCACTGACACACAGGAAGCCACAGAGGCCATTTAAATAACTGGCAAAGAAAGATCCAAAATTCAAGAACTGTAAGATTTGAGGTCTCTGTAATAGCTCTGCAGGATTACTGAAGTCAAAAGGTGTGTGTGTTCTCTTTCTCTTCTTCCTTTTCTTTTGTGGAAGAATGGTTAATACGTTTGCTGATGAACTTGCAAGCCAGGTTTCAGGGATGTTTTCTCCCACTGCCCCTCCTTTCTTCCATCACCCAATGCATCTTGCAGTTTTCTTAGCTTTAAATAATCTTTTGATGCTTGTTGACACTACTTACTTTATATTTCTAGAAACTTCTCAAAGCAACTGAACTCCTTTGTAGTTTACTTATCAAGTTTCTTATGTCATACCTCTCAGGGAGATAAAGGAGGAGGATGATCTAACACTGAACAGATTTGACCCAGTATGCTTTCACAATTTTACTTATATTAGTAACACTTCTGGCTATGTTTTGGTGTGGGATTAGAATTCATGACAACTTATGAGTTTGAGGCACAATGCAAATTTTCTCTTGATTACTAAGGCTTATCTCAGGTTTATGTTCAACTAGGCTTACTCATACAGTTGGATGTCTTTTACTTGTTGTGGTAATGTTGTGCCAACTATGTGACTTAATGATAGTGATGAATCTTCTTTGAGTTTTCTGTGCTTAAATAACAAAATTAGTTGTTTGTGGGGTTTTTTGTTTACTGGTATTGACAAATCACATAATTTCTGGCTTGAAAGAAATACCAATGGAAGTAGTATTTTAAAAAATATTTTAAAATATAATTTTATATTTGATATTGTTGATGAAACATTTGGCACACTGTTTTCTTCATAGAGGTTGTAGGGTATTCACTTAGAGTTT
This sequence comes from Rhabdornis inornatus, assembly GCA_013397075.1. Taxonomy (NCBI): domain Eukaryota; kingdom Metazoa; phylum Chordata; class Aves; order Passeriformes; family Rhabdornithidae; genus Rhabdornis; species Rhabdornis inornatus. Next base: position 160,083 of record VWZS01010386.1, on the reverse strand, counting down.
ATGAATTGGTGTGTGTTCTGAATTTAATTTAATATTCTTTGACAAAAAAAAAAAAAGCTGGCATTAAATAACTTTTTTGCAATGCTTACTAATTTATTCAGTCCTTTGAGTTGGATATTGAGTGAAAGGCCCCTGTTAAAGAGTAGAAATACAGTACTATAACTTGGTTCAGCCAGTAGTAATGTTGCAAAATTGAAAACCATTTTGTAATTATAGCATCCTCTTAATGATGTAACTATAGGCCAGTGTTCAGCTTTGGGTAGGCTTCTTTAGCTGCATTGTTTCATACATTTGTCCTTTTTTGTGGAGTTTTCAAAGTGTGTGGACAATGAGCACAGGAAGAAGCTGTGGGACCCACCCTTGAGCAGAGCTGAGCCTGTCCCAGGGTCTGTTTGTTCGGCTGCTTCCCAATGCCCTTGGTCAGTTCCTTCTCTGTAGTCCTTGTCTCCCACTTTGCCCAGCACTTGTATAAATGTTCAGCACCTCACACACATTATTACTACAGAAGTTTAACTGCCAGCCACTTTTAGTTTTTAATTTGTCAAAAAATACTCTGCAAATAATGTATTCTTATTTTTAAGAACGTTATTTTTTTACTTCTTCAGCTGACGAGCTTGTGATGCTGCTAACACTCCCAGCTGTAATTAGACAGCAGCTGTACTTCAGATGAATTGCAAAATCCAGTGTCCCTGAAAAGCCAGGACTTGGAGACCAATATTTGAATATTAAAAATTAGAGTGTGTTTTCAGTATTCATGTGTCTAGGCTTCTATTCTGTTTGCAAAATGCAGTAACTTAATTAGATTGTTGTGAAGTTTGATGCTTGGAAAAACTCAAATGCAGCAACAACAACCATCAAAGAAAATCTTAGGTAGGAATAATTATATATATAAAAAGGGGTTTGAGTGAGATGCAGTAAATAGGATATACTTGTTGAGAAAGTAAGATGAAATGAATTGTATAGGTCATTATTCAAGTTTCGCTGCACTGAAAGTAAGTGGTGAGAGGAAAACAGAAGATGAATTGTATAATTATAAAGTGTTTTTTTATATAGAAAATCAAAATAGGTCTGGATGAGCATTTCTAATTATGAGATTTTCTAATTATATTTTAATGTAGGGGTTTTAATGCTAAGCAGGATGGCATGGTTCTTAGTAAATGGGAAGAAGTTGTTTGATAAATATACACCATTGCTTTTGCTTCAATTAAAAAGATATGCTACAAAATTACTTTGATTTTAAAAGTTCTGAACGGCTGCCATTGTGGAGCATTAAGATGAGAGCTGCTGGTTTGTAATTTTTCCAAAGCTTTGCTAAATGGTTTTCTTTGCCAGGAATATAATGTTACAGCTTTGAGAAACTGTTTACTAATTGGCTGCAGAAGAGGCAGTGCCTTCCAGCCTAGACCAGAAATAGTTTATGGGTAAGTCAGAAGAAGAATGGCTGTCTAAAATTCCTTTGTTCAGCAAGGACTGCAGATGACTAATGTCTGAACGTGTGTATTTTACTTAGCATTTTTTTTTCTTCAAGCTGAGTCACATCTTGACCTATTTGGCTTGATAACATGTACTTGTACTCTTAAGTGTCTAAAAGCTTAATCTAATTTCCCCACTCTTTCAGCATGGTAAAAATGCTGACAGCTCATAGTCTGTTTGAACTATCATGTTTGCAGGCGGGTGGGCAGATCCAGCAGCAAAGCAGAAAATCACTTTTCTAATGCCTTGGTTTAGGCAAGAGTTCCACAGGGTTGTTTCCCTCCCCTGTACCCCCATGCCCACTAAATTAGTTTCAATTAGCTACAAAATCTAATTAGATCAGACCAGGACTGTTGTACAGCAGCAGTTTGTGCTCAGCCTGTCCTCCCCACGTGGGTGGTTTTTGTAACCCTCCAATATTTCTGTTTTCCTATTTGTATTTCCACTGCCTGTACCTGTTTGCATGGCTGTGTGACATGGCAGACCAAGGAGCTGGTCTGACTCCTGGGAGGAAGGAGCCCTTGGAAAAGCCTTGTTTGCACAGCAAACAGCAATGGCATTTTCATAGCAGAAAAGCCAGCTTTAGATGCACATCAGACTCGATCCTTAGAGTGATGTGTTTTCTTCCAGCCTTTTATAAACCTTTTCAGAAGGCTACACCATTTCTGACATGATTCAATATAAACATTCTTGTCCTAGAGGATTTTACCCTTACAAATAGATGTTTCTATCTGTAAATTTTCTGTATTTCTAACAATTGCATGCAGAGCAAATATGTTTTCCTCCCAAAGCTCCCTTTTGTTTTGCAGCTGCTCTTTGTAAATGGCACAGATCCCATCCATGGTCTTTCCACAGTGCTGTGATCAGTGTTCCTAGCTGTTCTGGAATTGGCACTTGCAAAAAGAGCCTGTAGAGAACAGAATGACAGGCAACTAATTTTTTGATTAAGCAAGTGTACCTTTATTCTAAATGTATAGAATTGTAATGTGTGCAGTATGGTTTTTAACACGGATGTGTGTGAGCTGGAAGTTACAAACTTGCAGACAAGATGGAAAGCAACTGGTTAACTCCTAAGCACTACCTTTTAGCTGGGATGTTGGAGGACAGTTCAAATGTGTTATCCAGCTGAATAATACAGTTGCTCAAGGAATGCTGCTAGCACAGCTGTTTTCTTTTAATTTTTTTTTTTGCTCATATAATGGGAAAAACGTTGCACGTATTTTGATTTTCACCATTTGAAAAATTGTATTTTAAAGAGTAAAAAGTCTGCCAATTAATGCTTAAGAGCTTAGTATTTCTAGACTTTGCTTTATTCTGGAAGATGTATTCTCTGTTTGGGAGTCTCGTTGTTGAGAATCCTGTGCTTGCTGCCTTGTCACATTCCAGGCAGCTTTTGTGGCTAACAGTAGTTTCAGGAACAATCATATGAGGCAGGACAAAAAGTCCATCAAAGAAATACCCCATCTCTTAAAATTCCCTAGAAAAGAGCTTGAAAGCAAGGTAAGGATGTATGGTGAGGGTGGCTTTTCCCCTGCCTCTGTCCTAGTCTCTAATGAAACTGTAGCTTAGTATTTTGAGCTAGAAATTGTATTTTGCTAATGTTGGGTTGATTTTTGTTGTTCTTTGATTTAAGCTTTTTGTTGTGAATTTGTCCACCAGAAAACATTTGATCATATTCAATTGAAGGATATTGTACTAACTTCCTGGTATTTGGTGGTTTAATTATCTAAGAATTGCCTTCATTTGTATGCATAAGCAAACTTTCAGTCAAAATTGAGAAGTTTTACACTATGATGTGTTACTGTGCTTTAACTGATTTTTTTTTATTATTTTATTTTTCTGCTTGGTACTGAAAGATTAATATTTTTGGGGAGAGAGAGAAGATTCCGTTTCAAGACTCACTCATATGTAAGGAGTTAAAGTTCCATTTCAGTTTACCGACTCTGCACAGTGCAGTGCACTTACACTTTTCAGCATTCTTGCATAGACACATGACTTGTCAAATATGTACTTTCTAAACTGAAGGAATCTTTAACAGTAGAAACATTGGCTATGCAGACTTCTGGGCCAGCTGTCTTAAAGCTGCTTCTTCCCTTTCTTTCAGACTAAGAGTAATGATGACCTCTTAGCAGGGATGGCTGGTGGTGGTGGAGTGACGATGACCAACGGTGTCAAGGCCAAGAAGAACTCTTGTGGATCAACAGCATCTTCAGCTCCAGGGACAGCCATGAACAGTGTGGAAAACAAACCCAAAACTGTTGCAGGTAAACAGATATATTGGTTCTTTTTATTTTCATTTAATGCATTGAGGATCCAGGTTGCCTACTGAAGTGCTCAAATGATCAAATCACGCACCTTCTGAACTCTTTTCCTGGTTTTAATAATGTAATTGCTTTCTTGGAGGGTGTTCCTTTTAGTTTTTTCAGTACTGACTATGCAACTGTTACATAAAATGAAATAATGTAATTAATTTAGAGAATCATAGATTTTTCTGAAATCGTCTGTTTAAAAAATCCATGACACAAGCACTAAAACTCTAAGATGACTTGTTACAGTGAACATTTTGGACATTTTGTATTGCTTTATAGAAATAAAGTAAGAGGGCTTTCAGAAACTGTTCAGAAAAGTGAAATCATTTAGTGTGTTATTGATATAGATTGAAATAGGTCTTGCCTTCCCTTACTGTGTTTTGGATTCAGTATGCTTGCAAAGCTGTAAAGCATCTGGAAATAAAGGAGTAATAATCTATCTTCATTTTTATGCAATGAGATGAAAATACGGAAAACAGAAAGTGCTGAATGTTGAGTTAATGCTTACTTCTAGTATTTTCTATAAAATGTATTTAGCAGTGTGATTGAGAAAATCAACCACTCTGTTGCTGATACAAAGCACACAGCCTTCTGTGCCAGATGCTGTATTTTAAATTCATGTTCCTACCTTCCAAAAAACATACAGGTCCAAGTTCCTCAGCTAAGCGTAGCACTTCATCTGGAAATAAAGAGTCAAGCTCTTCTCGAGAGAGGATCCGGGATCGTTCTCGTGTGAGCCAGAGCAAGAAGCTGCCGGTGGCAGGACCGGGCCCCAGTGACACGGTGCTGGCCAAGCGCTCCCGCAGCCGCACCAACCCCGACGCCGATATCCGCATGAGCAAGTCCAAGTCAGACAACCAGATCAGCGACAAAGCTGCGCTGGAAGCAAAGGTGAATGATCTTCTGACATTAGCAAAAACTAAAGATGTGGAAATCTTGCATCTGAGAAATGAGTTAAGGGACATGCGTGCTCAGCTGGGACTCAATGAAGATCATCTTGAGGGCGATGAAAAATCTGAAGAGAAAGAAGCCATTGTTGTCCATCAGCCGACTGATGTAGAGTCTACACTGCTCCAGTTACAGGAACAGAACACTGCCATCCGAGAAGAGCTCAACCAGCTGAAGAATGAGAATCGAATGTTAAAAGACAGACTAAATGCTTTGGGCTTTTCTTTGGAGCAAAGGCTGGACAACTCTGAAAAGCTCTTTGGCTATCAGTCTTTGAGCCCAGAAATTACAGCTGGCAACCACAGCGATGGCGGGGGCACTCTGACATCTTCAGTGGAAGGTTCTGCTCCTGGATCGATGGAAGACTTGTTAAGTCAGGATGAAAACACTCTCATGGACAACCAACACAGTAATTCCATGGATAATTTAGACAGTGAGTGCAGTGAAGTTTATCAGCCACTGACATCAAGTGATGATGCCTTAGATGCTCCGTCGTCTTCAGAATCTGAAGGAGTACCAAGTATAGAAAGGTCTAGGAAGGGAAGCAGTGGCAATGCAAGTGAAGTATCCGTAGCTTGTCTGACGGAACGGATCCATCAGATGGAAGAGAACCAGCACAGTACAGCTGAAGAGCTCCAAGCCACACTTCAAGAGCTTGCAGATCTGCAACAAATAACACAAGAGCTGAACAGCGAGAATGAAAGACTTGGAGAGGAAAAAGTAATCCTGATGGAATCTTTGTGCCAGCAAAGTGACAAGCTGGAACACTTCAGCCGTCAGATCGAGTATTTCCGGTCCCTTTTGGATGAACACCACATTTCCTATGTGATTGATGAAGACATGAAGAGTGGGCGCTACATGGAGCTGGAGCAGCGGTACATGGAGCTGGCAGAGAACGCTCGCTTCGAGAGGGAGCAGCTGCTGGGGGTTCAGCAGCACTTGAGCAACACCCTGAAGATGGCAGAGCAAGACAACAAGGAGGCCCAAGAAATGATAGGGGCATTAAAAGAAAGGAATCACCACATGGAACGGATTATTGAGTCAGAGCAGAAAAGCAAAACAGCTCTGGCATCTACCTTAGAGGAGTACAAAGCCACAGTAGCCAGTGACCAGATTGAGATGAACAGGCTGAAAGCTCAGCTAGAGCACGAAAAGCAGAGAGTGGCCGAGTTGTATTCTATACACAACTCTGGAGATAAATCAGATATACAGGACCTGCTGGAGAGTGTCAGGCTGGATAAGGAGAAAGCAGAGACCTTGGCCAGTGGTCTGCAGGAAGAGCTGGCACACACCCGCAATGACGCCAATCGATTGCAAGATGCCATTGCTAAGGTAGTGCTTAAAATACCATTGCATTCTAGCATCCCATGTACACAATGACTTACTGGCCTCTGTAGTTCTTTCAGAAGTAAAATATTAATTTTGAGGTCAATTGGATTGCAGTAGTATTAGGACTGATTACTTTCTCTTGACTTCTGTTATGAAAATTATGTCATCATTTGAAAAAATTTATATGGATACATTGAGCAATAGGGTAACTGTTGTGTTAGTTTCTAAAAATATTTAAACTCTACAATTTATTTCAGTGGCCAAACTTAGGCAGTATTTAAGATACTGTACTGATTTACTGCTTAAATTGCACACCTTCTGCAAGACTTTACATGCTGGTTAGGTTTCAGATCAAAATGTTTATTCCCAGTTCTGTTTTGACCCAAATTTATAATTTATGCAGTAGCTGTGCCTAGTAAAAGTATTTACCATAATTTATTATAAAAGCAAAAATAACACAGTTTACTTAATAACTTTACATATGCAGTTAAAGGTATATCTTCCTGAAGAGACAATTTATGCCAAATATAATGTGTGAACTGTATATTAGCTGCAAATCAACATGTTAGTCATCATCATGAGCCTGTTAGCATCAACCTTAATTTGGGGTGAAAAATATACTAAAATAATTTTAATAATTAAACTTGGAGAGTGCTATTAAAATAAAAACCACTGAAACAGATGACTTAAAAGCAGGGTATTTTCTCTGTTGAACTTGGTGCCTGCCAGCATTGTCCACCCTAAGCCACAACCTAATTCCTCTTGTTTTTCTGACACCCTGTTTTTGCTGTTGGGTTAATGTTCCTGTGCCTCTGATCCCAGCCTGTCCCTTATGTTACAGTTTTATGAAGCAGGATAATAAAGCCTCTTCCCCTTGACCTGAAAGGGAGAAGTCAATCACTTCTTCCCTTCCCTGTTTTGCTTTTTTTTCAGCTTAATAGTTTGACAGACTCTTCTGAGAGCTGCTTCAACTCACTAACACCTCACACACAAATGTGACACTTGCTTAAGGAAATCACTCATCACACAGGTCCAGCAAGCACTGAAATTGATGCACAAGAGACCAGGCTTTTTCTCTTTTGGCAAAAGAAGTGAAGGGTAAAGAGTTTCCCCCCTACCCTGTCCCTTTTCCATGACAGCTGGATGTTAAATTGGATCAGCTGCTTGTGAAACCTCAGCCTTGGTACAGTGGTGGTGTTGCTTCACTAATATGAAACTGCTCTTAGAGTAGCTGGGAATAGTCATATGTCCAGCCTGGGAATAAAAAAACGTTAAACTTTGGCCCAGGAAAAGAGTTACACTAGAACAATGTATAGCCAAATATATACATTTCTCCTGTGTTTTTCTGGTTGCAGAAATACATTGTAAGCATAGTAGTTACAAAACTAAAAGTACGTTTAATATGCAACTAAGATCTATTCTAATTTAGGTTGAAGATGAATATCGAGTGTTCCAAGAAGAAGCCAAGAAACAAATTGAGGATCTCAATGTGACTCTAGAAAAGCTGCGGACAGAACTAGACGAAAAAGAGACTGAGAGGAGTGACATGAAAGAAACCATCTTTGAGTTGGAGGATGAGGTAGAGCAGCACCGTGCTGTGAAGCTTCATGACAATCTTATCATATCTGATTTGGAGAGTAAGTGTTATGCATTTCTCTTGAGAGAAAGGGTAATTTAAGAAAAGCTCAAGTAGAACACTGTAATATTGAAAATGTTTTCACTTGTCTTTTGTATGTCTGAATTCAAGTCAGACTAGGTTTTGCAGAATCCTTCCACACTAGGGGAACAACAAAATCAAGTTGGCTTAGCTTTTCCAGACCCACTTAGTAGTTGGTGTGGGAATAAAAACCTGTGAATAGAGAACAAACATTAAATCTGCTAATACTGTTTTCAAGTTGTTCTTCAAAGTAGAAAAACATGTAGTAGAAAACATGTTTACTGTGCACCTGTCTAGCTCTCTGTGCCTTAGTTCCCTCTCTGATCTTGGAGACCTGCTCAGACATTCCTACCACGGGCTGGGATTCTGCAATTAGTCTCCATCTAAATAAGAACATGGGCACCTTTACCCTGGCAAGCTGTATTTGCACAGTACTACTTAGAGAATTCAAATATCTGTTAGTCTTCCATGTTATTCAAAGATGAAACAAGATAGCAAAAAACACAAAAGGATGATTCCTTCTAACAACAAGGGAAATATTCATAGAGAGGATTTTAAATTGGTCTACTATCAAGAAAAGTTAGTGTCTTCAGCAAGCTAAATTGTTTATTCGAGCTCAGGATTTTCACTCACAGACATGGCTGTGAGTGTTGTTTCCCTAAGCAGTAGGGAAACATTCTTTATCTTGAAAGGCAATCAGTGCTTCTCTTTACAAATTAAGTTTTTATTCTGATTTTTTTTTCCTTTTCTGTTCTAAAAGACAGTCATTTTGGAGCAAAGACTCAAAAAGGTTGAACACTTTCATACTTGTTTTGTCCATTTACTGAAATATACTTATGCAGGGAACAGCAACATAGTCAAGTAGATATTTAGGTATCTGCCTATCAATACCTGATTACAAGGCAGCTCTGATTTTTAGATGTTTCTGCTTTGTGGGTACAAACCAGCTGTCAGATATTTAATTTCGACTGGTAAAAATTCAGGCAGACAAACCTCTGCCAGGGGAGAAATTCTCAACAAAAATTGCAAGAGTCTTTGTTATTCATTGGTCTTGAAATAGTTTGGAAAATTCATCTGGAGCAGCCAATGTCCTGACGTGATCCTTTGGGGGGAAGCAAGCTGTTGTTTTAGCTCTGTGCTGGAAGGAGAGTGGCATCTAGTGGCAGTAAGAAAGGATGGCACCCAAAGAATTGTATAAACTTTAAAAAGTGTATTTTTTCTGACAACTTGAAAACTCTGTTGATTGTGGGTTCATATTTAAACCTCATACAGGAGTTTTTTCGTGGTGGTCCCTAAGTACTGACAGCATAGAACAGCGTGAAAAATCTGGGACTTAGAGGTAGTACATACAACATTTAGTAGATAGAATTCTAAACACAAAATGGAAAATTATAACTTAAAGATTTTACTAAAGACAGACTTTACACTTAGTAGAAAGAAGCCTTATAGATGAGGTGGGGAGTGTTCATTCAATTTAATGATTAACACAGATAGTAATGTGGGAATGGGAACACTCCCAAGTACTGGTACTCAGAGCATGCTTCACTATGTGCTTTTCAAACACCAAGAGGCACAAGGAACCTACAATGGAACATTTTTCACAGTAATCTGGGTATTGAACTGTCACATTTTAGCTGTTAATACTTCTGCCTGCAGAAACAGGGGTCTCTTTGATGTGTGCAGCAGGATGCAAATTCCATTGATGAAAAACAGTGTGTTCCTGACATCCATCCAGATGTGCTGAGAGCTGCAGTCACTGCAGCTGAGCTCGCTGCTGCTGGGATGAAGAGTTTTAACCATAATCCTAAAGGGCCTGGAGGGGAAACCTCATGAGGAGGAGCTGAGGACACTTGGTTTGTTCAGCCTGGGGGAGACTGAGGAGAGACCTCGCTGTGGTCTTCAATCCCTGCTCTCTGTGACTGGTGACAGGACTTGAGGAAGTGGCTAGAGCTAAGTCAGGGGAGGTGTAGGTTGGATACCAGAAAAAGGTTCTTCACCCAGAGGGTGGTTGGGCACTGGAACAGGATCCCCAGGACAGTGGTCATGGCCCCAAGGCTGCCAGAGCTCCAGGAGTGTTTGGACAATGCTCTCAGGCACAGGGTGGGATTGTTGGGGTGACCTGTGCAGGGCCAGCATTTGGACTGGACAATCCTGGTAGATCCCTTCCAACTGAGGATATTCTATGATTCTGTTGTGTGTAAAAAGTCTTAAGAAACATTCAGATAATTGTATGTTTCATACTGTCCCTGCTGTGCTGAGCTGAAACAGGCAGTGGGGAAGGCTCGCACTGCACTAGATGGCGTGTTCCCTCTGAGTTTCACTTCTGACTCCCAAAAACTTGCAGTAGTCAGGTAGCCCAGATGTCACATTAGTCATCCATAGTAACCAAGGGGGAAACAGAAACCTGTTCTTCTCCCAAGCAGTTAATAAGAGTTTGTGGAGAAATTTTTTCCAGAAAAATTTGACTCCTGATGTGCAGAAAATGTGTATTTGTAGGTTAGCTTACCACTTCTCAGAGGTTTCTTCTGAAGCACAAAAATAGTCCTTGCTTGTTCTCTTAGCACAGGTGCATGTATGTTCTCCTAGTCTGTAACTATGTAAGTCAGTAAATTTTTAGGACAGGGGTTTTGAGCTAGAAGGTGGATATATTTAATGTTCAATGAATAGATCTTTTATGGAGCTGACAGTTTTAATTCTGCTATATCTCATTTGAAAAGGATCTTGACAGCAGTTACGAAATGAAATGTTTACATTACCATATTTAGGCCTTTTCTAACAAAGTGTTGGAAAAGTCAATAGGATGTTTATTTTTTGTACTTTTTTTTTAATGTTTTTCGTATTTTTTTTAGCTAATGGTGGACCCTTAATAAGTCACCTTTCTTGCTGTATAGAGGTATTGTGTGACATGATGACCTCAAAAGCAAGATTGCCTGAGCTTTGGTGTTTGTACCCAGTGCCTTTTCCTTACAGAGGGAAGCTGTAGTTCTTATACTACTCTGTATATTTGTTATTGTGCTGAGATAGCCATTTCTATGCTAAAGAATCAAATTGCTCTCCCAGGATGAGGCATGCCTGTGTGACCAGTACAAAAACTGTATGAGTGTCCATTGTGGAATTACCTGTGTCAGAATTACTTGATGTATTGTCCCTTCCCAGGAACTGTCATTTTTTCTGAAACTACTGCACGTGTCTGAACTTCGTTAGTGTTATTTTGCGTATTTTTTTCCCCAGAAACTCTTGAAATTAAACAATTGAATGTTGATACTCATTTTTATTTCATAGTGATAAATTCTAATTGTTCGTTATATTATAATTAGTAAAAATTGCAGATACAGAATATCTGATACCTTTTCTCTGGTAGCCTTACAAAACTCTTCCTCCCAGCTGTAGTTGCAAAGGTTTTCTTTACCATTTGTAGTCTACATGTCCCATAATCTTTTTTTTCCTTCCATGTCAAACTGTGGCTTAAATCAATACAATTTTTTGAAATGTAGACGTAATTGGATCCTGCAGTAAAACATAAGCTTGTTGATTTGCCATTTTTGATTATCCTATTCATTCATCAGAAGAGTCTCCTTGTTTTTCATTTGCCCTAATGCATAATTACTTTTTCTTTTATCTCCATCTTCTTTGTTGTCTATGATCCGTAAAAGAAGGAGCCTGGATCATGGTAGAAGTACCTGTCCTACCATACTGAAGATCCAGGCATGTGGAGTTGGGAAGGGTTTGTGTGTGTTAGAGAAGAATGTGGAGCTTGCAAGGATGCACAAAGGAAAGATGCCACATGGCAGCCTCTGCCTATTTTGACTACTTGAATTTTCAGGCTGTAGTTGGTGGAAGAGGTGAAATGTACTTATATTAGTCATAATTTCTTACTGCGTTTCAAATTCAGTTGAATTTGGTGGGGGGTATTTTTAATCTCCTTGGTTGATTGTGGAGGAGACAGAACACTGTTTCCAACAACTGCTGTAAACTGCTCTGTATTATTTATGGTACCTGCAGAATATTCAGACCATTGTGTTTTACTTCAAAGCATAAATACACTAAAATTTAATGGTGCGTTTCATAACTCACAGAAGCTCAAAACAATGGCACTACACAGGCTTTAACTGTGGGTGCATTTATGGTTTCTGGTTTGTGGTTATTTTTAGACAGCTTGCTTTTAGTAGTACTGCAAATTTTGTTTTTAGAAACACTTTTTCTTTGAACTGTTTAAAAAGTGAAAATTAACATTGACTTGATTTGTTCCAAAATGTATTCAAAGGAAAAGTTGGGGGGGAGCAAATTTTATAACTTTGGCCTAAAGCTGGCATCCTAGTTCTGAATTTAGCTCAAACAAGGTGTGTATAAAGAGACAAGCTAAAAATTGGAGGGCTTTGCTTAACTATCATGGTAGCATGAGATTTGAGTGGCCCACCCTGTAGGCTTGTCTTCAAAGCTTAAAGATCAGCTGGGTGCAACTTAAAATGGGCACTCTTACAAGGAGGAGATAAATACAGAAGTATCTGTCTATTTTTAATGTTCCAGCTTTTCCAAGTTTGAAAGGTTATCATGTTTTCAGGCCAGCTGAGGTTTATATGGTTCTTGTAAAGAAATTAACTGTGACTTAAAAAGTCCCTGTACTTGGGGGTGTTGAGGAAGGTTTTGTGTATTGAACAGCCTAAATATATTAGGCACCTTCAGTCATGTTGTGGAAAGAGCATTGCTAGTATACAGGAAAAATACTTGTTTCCAGCAGGTGTTGGGACAATGAACCTGAACAAAAAAATGCGTTTAGTCAGTTCCTCCATAATTTTTACAGTTTTTACAGTCACATGATGCTATAGAAATAAAACATCCTCATAACCAAGGATCAGTGAAGTAATACACGGATTAGAAATTTCTGCTGTGTTCTTCATTAGTTGTTTAGTTTTAAGAATGGAGTAATCAATCACATTGTCCTTGTGTATTGAATAAAGTCACAAATGAGTAATAATTGCAGTAGCCAGTCTGTCAGACGCCACACAGGAGCTGCTGGTGATTGGGCTGTGAACCCTTTTGTGTGTCTGCTGACAGATTTAGGGGACCATCTCTCTCAAAACACGAGCTCACAGACTGTTTGGCCTTCTGCTGTAAATATAGTTTGCTTTGACCTCAAATAGTAGCTTGATAGACAAGAATGTCAGATTCTTAGGGACATGAGTTCAGTTTTATCCCTGTGGAAGGCACATCTGTGAGTGTTATGTCAGCTGCCTTGTGACAGGAATTAAACTGTGAATCAAAAGGCTTCGTGTAGCTGCAGCTTATGTTTGAGGAGGGACAACCCCCAGACATCCATGTTACAGGCTCCTTTCATGTTAAATTGCCTATTTTGTTATTGCTTTGTCATTTTAGTATTGGGATTTGGGTATAAGAATCGAGTTTGCTTATGCTGCTCCCCTTACCAGTCACAGAGGAGTATGTACCTATTAACACCCTCTGGCATATTATTCCTTCTCCTACTATGTTTCTTCAGATGTCTTTGGTTATAAAAATGTCTTCTCCAAGTAAGTCTTCAGAAACATTTGCAGGTCATTTCAGTTGCTCGTTTTTAAGTTAATAAATCCCTGACTAAGATCTTACAGGGAATTTAACTTTTTTTTCCAGATACAGTTAAAAAACTTCAGGATCAAAAGCATGACATGGAAAGAGAGATCAAGAATCTTCACAGGAGACTCCGGGTAGGCAAAAACCAAAGAAGTCAATAAAGTGTAAGCTTAGAATGTCCTAAGACCAGCATATAAAATTGTGAAAACATAATGCCAATATTATGCTAATAAAATAATTATTTCTGAATGACAGGCATCATGAGAATGTATTTACTAACCTACAGACATTAAACAATGCAAAAAATTTCTCAGTGTCACAAAGATATGATGTTGGGCTTAGAAGAAAATCTTCCTGTGTATTTTGATGTGGAGCTTAATATTAAATATTTTTCTCCTCCACTTTGGACATTTTATTTGTCTCCAGAAAAGAAATTAATGAGTTTCGAAGTCTAGTTATTTCCAGCAAAACCTCTTCAATTTAACTTGTGAGTTAGGCTGTGCCTAACACTGGACAAGTGCCTCTGTGGTTCCTGTAAATCATTTCCTTTGGCAGCATAGGAAAACGATGATTAATAAGGATAACTTTTATTTTTAACTTCCAAATTCATGCTTGCAGGAGGAGTCAGCAGAATGGCGTCAGTTCCAGGCAGACCTGCAGACTGCAGTGGTTATAGCCAATGATATCAAGTCTGAGGCCCAGGAGGAGATCGGGGACCTGAAGCGCAGATTGCACGAAGCGCAGGAGAAAAATGAGAAACTCACTAAGGAGCTGGAGGAGATCAAGTCACGCAAGTATGCAACTGACAGCAGGGATATATATCTATCCATCTGTACATATATATATATATGGTCTCTTTTGCAGCAGAAGTGCAGCTTTGGAGATCCAGTTTCTTAATTATTGAGGCTCCAGAAGTTTGTAAATCTTGTCTCTGTGAGGATCTGTATTTCAGCAAGCTGCTTTCAGCAGTCAAAATAGCTACACTTACAACAACAATATTTGTTTCTTTATACTGTATACTTAATCTACCCAGGCTTTTACAAAGCCAGGTGGAAATGGAGGATTTTTCCAGTTTAACAGCTAAAAATGATTTTGCTTCCCACAGTGTGAAAAATAAGCAGTGTTGGCTTTTCTGTACCATCATTAATGTTTCTTATTAGCAGCCAAGGCTTTTGGTGTGGTTAAAAACACAGCTGGGTTTTTACCTGAGAAGAAACCTTCATCTAGATCTGCATATAACTCATACTGGTTTTTTCCACTGATAATTAGAGGTGCTTTCTATATAAAAACAAAACCAATCCAAATTGTGATGTATTGTGGTTTGAATTAGGTGCTCCAGATATTTAGAAACTGAGTTATATATCTTTAAGAAGTATTCAAGTCTTCAATAGGAACATCTTGGACAGCACCATTTGAATCCTGACTACATTGCCTCTAGGGGTCAGATATGTATATAGCTGATAGTAATGGTGCTTGTGATGTGTATATATAAAACAATTGTTTTCTGCATGGATGGGAATTTGGTAAGATTTATATTACGTTTATTCCAGCATCTAGTAGGATAGGAGATAGCTTTTCCCCAAGTTTCACAGCCTGTGCTGATGCTGCCTTAAGATGTATACCAGAAATATATTCTTGCCTCCTTAGTAAATAATAAATAGTAAAAAAAAAAAATAAAAAAAAAAATGTTTAATAAAACAATTATTAAATTGTTTTCCATTTATTCAGGTGGAAAAAAACCTCTCCCCTCTGAGATGGTTATTTTCCTGTGGAATGATGAAATCCTTAATCTCAATTATTTCCATCTGTGTGTGTGACATAAGAGTAGGAATTAAGCTTTATATCAAATATTGATTTGATAGACTTTTTTTACCAGATGCTGAGCTCTGTTGCTGACAAATAGTAAGAACTTACAGTGAAAATTTGGGTTGATAACCTATTTCTGAATTACAATGGAAAGAAAACTAGCTTAATTTAATGACCCATTTGGACCATAGATTTTAATTCAGCTTCAATTTATGTTGATTTTTTAAAGACTTTGCATGTTAAAATGTTCTTTAAATACCCTAAACGAGCAGCACATTGACTTCAGGCAGGAAGAAGAACGTGGTCGAGTGTACAATTACATGAATGCAGTAGAGAGAGATTTGGCAGCTCTGAGACAAGGAATGGGCCTGAGCCGCAGATCCTCCACCTCCTCAGAGCCAACTCCCACTGTGAAAACGCTCATCAAGTCCTTCGACAGTGCCTCCTCCCAAGGTGAGTCCCAGCAGGCAGAGCAGCAGCTGCTCCAGGCTCCCTCTGCACGTGTGAGTGGCCATCTCATCATGATGGCTCACCTAGCTCAGAGGCAAACTGCTTTGTCCTGCCCTGACCCCCAGCTGATGGCTGAAACAAACCAACCCAAACTGCATTGCAGCACAGGTTGTTCACTGCAGTTAAATGCAAGCAAAATCCTTTTTTTGTCTTGTCTTTATTTTTCTCTTTGCTGTCGCATTGCCAGTGACTCATATGCTGGATGCTTTGATTCAGTGCTCCTGTGTATTAGAAATACATAAACACATATGACACATAATTATAGCTGGGAGTACAGCTGATTTCAGCCTGATTATTAAAATGTGAACTTAATGTACCAAATTAGGCATTTTAAAAGCCATGTAATAGCTAGAATTGAGTTTATTTCTTTTAATAACTTATATCTTATACTCAGAGCTCTGATGACAGTTAAAAGTAAGATCCAGCCAGTATCACCTATTAAAAGATACAAGAGATATTTTCTAAAATGAACGAAGTCTCACTCTTGAGACAGTGGAATTAACTGAGATTCTGATTGTGGAAAGAAGTGGTGTTCTTCTCTATATGTGACCAGAATAAGGAGTCCAAGTAATTATTCTGAAATGAGAAACACTTGAGTTTCACCTTTAACTCTGTATGAGACCTTATATGGATTAAAGTATTTCCCTTGCCAGGTCTTTGGGTTTTGACTTTCATGTCCAACAAAGTCACCATAAGTCTCATGTAAAAAGACTTGGTCTGAAGCACACTAAGTTAGCAGAGACAGTACAGTACTGTGCACAGCAAAGCTGCTTTTCACTGCTTAGAACCAGGGAGTTTAAGATACAGAACCATCTGTTATTTAATCATTCTGTAAATGCTTCTATTTCCATGCTTGGTTGTTTTGTTCATAGGTGTTTACAGTTTTTTACTTTTGTAGTGTTAATTTAGAAGGCTTTTTTAGTGCATTCCTGGAGGAAGGTGCTTTCTTGCCAGAGTTAGTTTAGTTAAATGATAAATCCCCTCTCCCTTCTTTGGAATCTTTTATTTCAAGCTAGTATCTGCCTTCTACCTCAGTATTCATGTCTAATCATGTTGTTAAATCATCAGATCACTGATTCACCAATTTAGAATTTTTCTGTTTTCATGCCTTTCTAAAAATGTTTCTTGTTTAATCCCAAAATTTAAGGTATATAATAATCTAGTGTTTGTGGACTTTGGTTAGAAACTAGAAAGGAGAAGCAGGTGATATAGTTTATCTTTCTTGTATTACTGGCAGAGCCAGGAGCCTCCTGCTATCTCTTTAATTGTCTGAAGATCAGAGAACTAGTAATGCCGTGATTTACATCTGCCAAGGTAATGGTATCCTGCACCTTAGCCTTGTCCACCCCCAGCAAACTCTGGCTTTTACCATGGATGATAGAAAGACAGTAAATGAAGGTAATTGCAGGGGAGTAAATGTGTAGGCATACTTTCAAATGACTTTTCAGTCAATTGCTAATTGAAATTCTGAGAGTGTGATCTGGTAAAACTAGTAATGTGAAGTACAAGGTGAGGGTTGGCTTTAGCAGTCTCCTGTTGCACTGCAGAACAGTGTCATGCTCACCATGGCTTCCTTTCCATGTTCCTCCTAGTTCCAAGCCCTGCTGCTGCCACAATTCCTCGCACTCCCCTGAGCCCAAGTCCCATGAAAACTCCCCCAGCTGCTGCTGTATCCCCTATGCAGGTGGGTGTTTTATGACTGCACTTAATCCTTCTCTGTGAAGAGGATTGTCTGAAACTACAGGTGGTAACATACAAATATTGGCTGACTCGCTGGGGAAATAATGATAAAATGTTGCCTTAAGTAAGTAATTACTAAACTGTTCAGTCTAACAAGTCTTTCACTGAGAACCACGCTGGAAATTTGGAAGTTAGTTCTTGTTAAATATTCGTAACCATTGCTATTCCTGTGCTATTAAAAAGCATGAGAGGAAGACTTTATTTGCGTTGCTTGGTTTTAGAGCTGCTGTTTGTCAGTTCTTAGTCCTGTGCCTGGCAGGGAAACAGCAGCAATCCCCTTTGGCAGTGGACTAAGGTCTGTGCAGAATCTTCCAGCAATCAGTGTAAATGTGTCTTTCAATGCAGACCTGACGAGGGAGGATTGAAATAATTGCAAATTTCTGATCTTTGTTCATTTTGCACTGACAGAGTTTGGCCAGTGGGTGATGGTGCTGTGTATTTTGTGCTGTCCCCTCTGAAGCTTTGTCCTTTTGCTGCAGCAGCCTGGGTGCACTGACATGGCACTGTCAGGACTCTGATGTTCAGCTCTGTAGATCTTTGCTGGTTTTATTATCTCACTTGTGAAGTGAGATTTTGGCAGAAGCCAAAAGGTTTAAGAACAAAGCAGATGGGACCAGATTCATAAAGAAAAAAAGTCAAAGAATGTACTTTGTTTTACTCCTTTAATATCCATAATTCTCCTGTTGCCTTCAAGATATTCCCATCCAAAATTTCAAAACTTGATTTTCAGTGTGGGTCAGTGTAATGATTTGGTAATAACATTCTGTCTGCCTGAACTGAGGACTCTGTAGCCATATTAGCTTTTAGTCCTCAAGGAACAATACCTGGAACAGACTGACTGTTCTCCTGTTCTCAGACTAGTGCAGCTTTTATTCATTTAAGAGTGAATTTCATGAAACAAATAGATAGCCTTAAAGCAAAGAGGAGGAATTAAATGGTTTTTTGGGAGAGCTTCTGCTACTTCTTGTGGTTCAGTCACTCTTGACAGCAGTTTTCTAAATTAGTGCAATGTGACGAGTTCGCTGACAGATGCTTTGTTCGTATTGATCTGTCTTTATATTTCTGTTTATTTCTGCACTCCTGTAGGAGGAGGCAGACTTAATCTCATGTTCCAAAGGGCTGAACCAGACCTTTGGCAGACAGAAGGCTTTTTGGTGAAGCCTAAGGCTTATCTCAACTTTATTTACCTGTAAATTAACCATGAACCAAAGTAATCTCAGAATACTGTAAAGCTGCTCAGGTTTACAGCTCTTGTTTGATGTTCTTGATCTGCCAGAATTACTTGAATTTTGAATTCAACTTCTGGTATAGACCCAAGTCATTAACAGCTGGATGCTCATTAGTGGGAAACATTGCCTGAAAAACAAAGGGGAGGGTGTGTCAATGAAAACAGCTTCTATTGTCTTTCTGAAGATAGGTGGTTTTCTTCAAAGTGCTTGTAATTATCCAGAAGGCAATTGGATTTCATGACCTCAGTTATGTGAATATTTTCTGCTCAAGAGAGAAGGGGGTTGAGTTTTCTTTATTTTCATATTGCTGCCTCATTTTCTACTGTTGTGTTCTATGTCATTTTTTAAAACATTTTTGTTTGTGCTCTCTTGCAATTGAAAAGCAAGATTTTGATACGTAATCACAATGTGAGCTAGCCTATTGGCTCCCACCTTATAGAAGTGTCTCAGTTTGAAAGACTGGAGTCTGCTAGGGAAGGCAGAAGCCTCCCTTGGATTGGAGAATGCAAACCCCCTCCCTCTGAATTATTATAATTTTGAAATTAAAGGGCTCTCAGGCAAGGATGTGAAGGTAGGAATAACAATTCTTTACTAGTATGTATAACAAGTAGTTAGTGCTTCTTAGCAACTTATGGGAAAAATTCTATAGGTAAGAAGGAACAAAAGAATAGAAACCTAATCCCCAACAAGAAGTCATCTATGGTTTAAGGTCTTTGAGAAAAGGTGGATCTCTGTATGGGTGTTACAGTGTTTATTGTGATGAATCTTGGTTGCTTTTACATGCTGTCATAGGGGAAATATTTACATGGGCACCTACTGAGAATCTGGCATCGTGTTGATACTTCCATAAGAAGGATTGGTTGCAAAAAACGTTGTCCAAGTACAGATGCAACAACCATGTGCTTTGTCTTTGGGCTGTGTCATGAATTTCCTCAGTCTTGAAGAGTTTTTGTTTGCTTGGTTTGTTTTTCTTTACAACTGTGTGTGTATGTATAATGAGATAGATTCTTGGATATATTCTGCAACTCAAAACAAACAAAACCCTTTCTGGCTTCAGGTCCAAGCCTGCAGTGGAACATAGCTGTGTTTTACTATGGCTCTTAGCAGTACTGCAGAACCATTTAGGAAGAGAGGTATGAAGAGAATGCTCTTGAGAATGTGAAAACAGCCCAGCTGGGTTAGCCCAGAGCTTAGCTGGTCTGGTATGCCACTGGGAGTGATCAAAGCAGATGCCTAGGGAGGAATATAAGGACAAGGGAGTCTATCTGCTGCTTCCCCTGGGTACTTTCTTTTTCTGTTTTGAAGCTGGAGGACTCTCTGAAACAGACATGTTTTCAGATTTACAGGTCACCATTGAATGTCCTGGTTTGCTTTGAGCTTATCAACTTCCAGGGTCCAGGCAATTTAGTGTCAAAGACTTCCTATATCTTAACTAGTCAATATGTGAAAAACTGTGTTTGTTCTGCAATTGCCATGTGTAGGTGCACTGGCATGAGGTGCAAAGTGGTTGGGAAGAGGTGCCTGGGTAGTGGTGATGGTCATGCTTCCTTCCATAGCTGACAACAGACACAAGAATGGGAGTCAGAAGCCAAATGTTTGAAGTGATTAGTTCATCCTGCCATAGTTCTCTTTCAAATTTAAAGCATCTCCCAGACACCTGTGCACTGCTGAATAGATGAAGGCAGGTGAAAATAGAGAAACATCAGTTGGTCCATGTTCCTCTGCCTTGCAGTGCATCAGTCACTGTGTTACTGCTGGTAGCTGTGAGTTATGGAATAAGAAACTAAACAGTGCTAGGCAGCCCTGACTGCAGTGCCAACAGGAGCAAACCAGTTTGTCAAGACCAATATGCTGCAAGTCATCAGCTGAGTGGTGCAGCCTCTTTCTGACAATTTTCATAGAGGATGTTTGTTTTTAAGAGTTAAAGGTATATGGTTATCCAGCTCTGTACATACCTGTGTTTCTTAGCTGAAGCTTTGTACTCCCATGTCTCTGTAGTGCCAGTCCCAAAGCTAACCAAAATTAAATCTTTTTATTTTAGCCTCATTATCTATTGTAGCTGCTTCCTGGGGTGGGGAGAGGGAATGAAATGGCTCACTTTGGTACAGTTCTTGTCCTTTAGTTAGGAAATGTTTGGGGGTTTTTTGAGTAGGTGATGTAAGTGTGAAATACCAGCTCTTAGGGGAGGCTGTTGTGGGCATTCCTGTGCATGGCTCACAGTCACTTTCACCTGCACATTTAAAGGTATAATCTTTGTCATGTATGTGCAGGACATTGGATATATGTAGTGATGAAATTCTTCATGCTGTACATTGGCAGATGTTCTGTCCATTTGATTTCTAGCACAAAAGCATAACCCTGGTTTGATTCTGATGAGTAAGTAGCCCTGTAATCCTGTCTGTGCTATGGCATGCTCTAAAGTATATACTGTTAAATTGTTTTAATCACAATTCTAGATTTGTCTGTCTTGGCTACATAATTTGGCATGAGAAACATCTGACCTTTAGTATTTTATGAAGATAAGACTAATTTAACCTTGGGCCAGATGGAGATCTGAGTGAGTTTTCATGATAAACACATTAGTGGACTGATTATGATTAAATATTGGAATCTAATAGAAAGGACAGGGTGAATGAAGAATGAACTATGATTTGCAATAAGCTCTTTGAAATGATTAATTTGAAATAATTGTGGGCGATCTTCCATGAGTCTTCAGCAACTGACTCTGTTTCAGTAACTATAGGGGTAATTATTGCTTTGTACAGTTGACTGTGTGAGACTAAAATGGTTATTTTAGTCCTATTCAGTGCTTACTGAATTGTGTGTAAAAGCCATATATTGCTAAATATTTATATAAAACTGGAAAACAAAATGCTGAATTCTTAGCTCTTTAGAGGAGAACAAAAATTGAAGTGACCTGTGAAAGCAAAAAAAAATTGTGTTTTATTACATCTTCAACAAATAATAAAATGTCTCTCCATTTGTTCCCAGAGCATCTCAGTTAAATTTGTGGGGACAAAAGCTCTTGACATGCTGAATAAACCCCATTTTTTTCAGTAGTGTTTTTCTTAGCAAAGAGCTCTTTGGGTCACTGTCCCCACTACAGCATTCTCCCAACTTTCCAGATGAGACACCAAGCTGTAAGGGCTTATATTAACACAAATCATGGCTTTATAACACAAAACCTTGACTTTATGTAGGGGGTTCTCTTGGTTTAAATAAACACATCAAGTTTAACCAGAACAGGTTTGTTCAAAGAAAATATAAATGGAGGTGAGAATCAATACAAAAGCTGCATGAGCACTCACAGCCTGAATTTTTAACATTGGTCTGAGGAGCAGGTCTCAGTTTAAAAAAGTAAATGTTGCAGGATCAAGGCATAGTCAAATTGGCAAAAGTAAAGGTTTTTAAAGTAAAGAAGGAAAAATTTTCAAAGGTTCCTTTATTTTTGTAGTTTTTTAAAATGAGTAATAGTGTCATATCTGAATTTCTAAAGCTGATTCTGCAATTAATTTTTTTTTTACCTTCCAGTTATGTCTGACTCAAGTATTTTTCCATTTCAGAGGCATTCCATAAGTGGGCCAATCTCAGCTTCAAAACCCCTTGCTACACTGACAGACAAAAGACCAAGCTATGCAGAAATTCCTGTTCAAGGTACTGATTCAAGTTCATTTAAACTTTGGGTTTAGCACTGCTATTGATAGTCTATGATTCTATTAAGATATTTTGGTAATAAAAAGTATGTAACATGATGGTGCTTTGGATACTAAATTTTTAAAAAACTATCTCATGTTTAAGTTTTTTCATTTTGTTTCATCACATGTGGTGCTGTAACACAAAGATGCTTTTTTGAATTTCCAACAGAACCACAATTGGTAACTTGGTATTATTCTGACAAGTTTCACTGTGTGCATAAACTGAGATCACTTGTAAAATCAAGATAAGATAATTTCAGGGACGTATCTTGCAGCTGTCTCAGATATTAAAAAACCCCAGCTCTGGGGTTCCAGTATTTGTATGTAATTGGTTGCAGGTTTTTTAAACCCCCCCCAAAACAAAACAAGGATGATGGTTGGAATTGTATTGCATGTGAATAATAAAATAAACTTATTAAGTATTGAACCTTCAGGAGCCAGATGCAAAATTGAATGGAATCGAGTGTTGATTTATCTATTTCCCAATATTCCCCTGTTCTGTGAACTTTGTTTTGTCTCTCAAAGCACTGTTCACAATGTGCTCTTCCTGTGAGAATGAATGGCTATCATGTGTTGGGTGTAGCTCTCTGATTTATGCCTGCTTTAGGGGCTTTTTGTGTGTAGATGTTTCTCAAGATAATCCCCATATGACTCCAGGCTGAATATTTCCTCTCAATTTGGTATTCCTGAGGTCTGATGTTTTCTAAAGGGTTGTTTTTTTTTTTTTCTGTAGCACTTCATAATGGTCTGTATGTGCCAGATTTCCTTCTTGCTTTTGTTGAATCCATATTGAGGCTATTTGTACAATGCAGCTGCAGTTTTAATTTTAGAAACTTTGATATTTTTAGGAATATTGAAATGCCTTTCCAAGAAGATAATACATGATTCTTTAATTGTTCCAGAGTTCAGGGGTAGACATAAGCTTAAACACAAAATGAATGGTATGTTTTACATGGCTTTTGTGATTTTTTTCGAATCAGTGAATGCAGGAACAGGACTGTGTTCCAGTAGTGAGGTGCCGGACAGAATTCCTGTTTACAGCCATACAGATATATTTTTGATGTATTTCTCCAGCAGTGTATGTTTCTTATGTCACATTTTCAATTGATAAATGGGGTTTCACTTTTCTTAATCCTTGTTTCTGTGAGGTTTTATATTCAAATTACTCTAAGTGTTTCTGTGTAGGAGTATGTAAACCTTTTGTTTGCAGTTTTTACTTGAAGCAATGTTTCATAATAGGAAATAGCTTTGATTGTTGCTATAGAAAATTAATTTTGTTGCAGTTTTTTTTTCACTCATTGGCGTTGGGCAGAACTAATCTTACAATACAATATGTAAAGGCAGCTTTTAGACTCTACTGCATGGAGGAAGAAAGGAAAAATGTGTGCCTTTATTTAATAATAAAATGAAAAATCCCCCCAAAGCAAAAAAAAATGTCAATCCAACAAACCAGAGAGAAGGAAAAAAGAAATCACCTGAGGTACAAAGCAATCTGCTTTACCATTGGACATTGTGAAGGACATACTGAATATTTTTGACCATGTGAGGAATAGGGTTTCCTTTCTCAGCCTTTTGGTTTAAGGATTTTTTTTTTATGACTGGGGGGCGAGTGGATTAGCAAGAGGCTTTAGGGCAGAAGGATTGAGGTGCTCATGGTGTATTTTAGTGCACTTCATTGGCAGTGGGCAATTTTAGGGCTTCTCTATCTTTCAGATAAAATCAATTGCCCTCCCTCAAACAGCCAAACTTGGGCAGTGGTGGGCAATATTTGTGACCCAGACCTGAATGTCTTACATTTGACTGGAATCTTCAGTAATGGTGACCTCCCTCCTTTTGTTTGTACAGAACATTTGTTGAGAACATCCTCCACCAGCCGGCCGGCATCTCTGCCCAGAGTCCCTGCTATGGAAAGTGCCAAATCTATTTCAGGTAATGCCAGGGCTTTTTGGTGATCAGGAAAATTAGGAACTCTCATTTCAGCCATGTACTTACAGGTCTACTTTGTGACTGGCAAAACTCCCAGATATTCTTCAGTATTGCTGATGGTAGTTTGCTGGACATTTGATGTTAACTTTGCGTTAAAAAAAAACCCCAGACTTGCTAAATACAAGTTTATGCAGAGTGTTAGTTTATTATCAAGCTGTATATACTGATGTCTCAGTATCAGCAGGGGCTTCTAAAACCAAATCTGTACGAATTATAGCACAAATAGTGTGATACTGTGAAAATGATGCTTTGTATAATCTAGGCAGAATTGATTTTAGATCAATTTTTTTTAAAAAACTGTTATATTTGAGTAAATGCTTACAAGTTTCAGATCGTTTTTGCTTGTCTGAAGAATCCAAGCTTCTTGTGTCTGGTATTTATAAATTAATGTACTTGCCCCCAGATCATTAGAAAATAAGTCCCTGATTTATGTAGAGAGTTAAATCTTGGATTTGCACAAACATGAACAATGGTGACTATTTAAGTATGAAGGCAAACCTCATACTTTTAACTGCAAACACTTCCACGTAGAGAGCATGTAACAATTTGAAATTTGGTTTTATGGAGTACAATGGCTGTGCTTTCATTTGAAAGAAAAATCATTTCCTTTGATAAAATGAAGCAAACTCTGTGGAATGTGGCTGACTGGTCTCAGGTCAACGTTTGATATTCTTGTTGATGATATTTAATTAATGTCCAGAGCATCACATACATGCCAATTCTTCCTTAAAATTAAATGGAAATAAAACAGCTGTCATCTCTAAACTGATTTGGTTTTCTTTTCCCGTAACTACTTAAAGCTTCGCAGTGTAACTGTATGGACTAGAGGAAAATAAATGCTTTGATGTTAAAATTCCTTCTCATTAAATCCTTCAAGTGGAAGTAGTGATATTCCATTAAGATACATCCATCAAACTTCCTTTGCTTCAAAATACAGGCTTGATCATAAATGTTTCTAGTACAGTCTTAAATCCTTCATATTTCCAAGTGGGAAGTATCAGGAAGAATATTTACACCTACTATTAGATATAGGTTTCTGTGTGTGGTTTCTGAACTAATGTTTGTCTGAGAGCAAGTTTGAAAGTCTTTATGTTTGCAAATGATAAATGCATGGGCAATTCCCCCCTTAGTGTCTCGAAGAAGTAGTGAAGAAATCAAGCGGGACATCAGTGCACCTGATGGAGCATCCCCAGCATCTCTCATGGCAATGGGTACCACCTCACCACAGCTGTCCCTCTCATCTTCTCCTACAGCATCAGTCACTCCTACAACCAGAAGCAGAATAAGGTAAAAATCTTTTATTGGGGTTAATTCCACAGTTCTCTGTTTGCATACCTCTGGTATATAATACTGGTACTGAGACTGCAGGCCCCACTCAATTGTATCTTCAGTAATCTGTAAGAGCTTCAGAAAGGCTTTTCTGTAGCTCAGTATTTGTTTTAAAAGTTAGACTAAAAGTTAAGCTTTTTAAAGTTTATGAGGTTATAAAGTTCTTACCAGAACTTTATAATCCACTAGAAAAGCAAGCTAAGTCATGTCACTAAATAATAACACCAGTTCAAAATACCACAAAGCCAAATTCAGGAAGTCAGCTTGCAGCACACGGAGCAGATCATGCAGACTGGCTTGGACCCAGGGAGACCATGATGAAGCCTAATTTCTGTAATCCCAGTTGAAGACAAAAAGCAGCATGCCCAGGTCTTAATCCCAGACACTGGCAAGTCTTTTTAATAACCATGAGTGAATGGGCCTGGGTTTTTTTGTCCCACAGATGGAGTCATAGTGCAAGTCTGAGCAACAAATGGCCAGACAACCTCCTTTGATTAGTAAGACAAAAGATAAGTCCGTGTTAAATTTAAAACTTTGCCTCTGTGTTGTGCTATCAGTCAGACGACTTCAAAGTATTTAATCCTCATGTTATCCAAGTGAAGTATGTCCTCAGGTCTGCTTCATAGTTTGGGAAATTGGCAGACAAAGGTTAAATAACTCTGTCAAGACCATTTCTCACAAAGCTTCCTGACAAAGCTTTTGTACAGCAGGAGTATTAAGCCCTTAATGTTCAGAGACACTTGCAATATGTATAAAATTCTGAGGTATTCACAGCTGTGGGTGCTTTTGAAAGTGATTTTCCTGAAATCAGCTGAGACAGTCCTCAGTGCTGCCCTCCTTTTATTGTGCAGAAATTAAACTGAGTTTAATTGTGGGTACTTTACTACCATCAATCAATGTGTATGTTAGCACTTAAATTTAAATGGAGTACATCCAAAAATAAGTTTAAAAAAAAACCCTAAAACACCTGTGTATGAACTTCAAGCTGGTAACACTGAGTTGTATTGGTGTCAGTCTACAGACTAGAGCAAATACTGTGGCATTCCAGAGTGAAACTGTACAGTTATAATGATGAAATCATTACTGTGCTGCCCTAAGCATTTCCTGCAATGCTCAGTACTACAGAAGACTGAATGGGCTGTGCAGCAGTGGGTGTATGGTGACGAGTGTGGCCTTTGGAGCCACTCTGAGTGTTGCTGCTGGAGTTCAGTTTGTTACGTGAGCAGAGTTCTTTGTTTTCCTCTTCCTTTTTCTGAAAGTTATTGGAAGATAAACAGTTGTTGGTGTCATTCACCGGAACAAATACTTGCAGCTTACTGTTCCCTGTTCTAGTTGAAACTTTGTTAACTCTTTGATGTGGAATGCAGTTGACCTAATATGTGAACATGTAAGATTTGTATGTCAAGCCATTTCTCATTGTCTCCATACAACTTAATGCTAATTTATTTTCTTCAGCAGTGTTTTCATAACTGTGAGAACCTGATATAAACCATGTGCTCTTGCTGGAATTTGAGAATGGGCTGTGCAGCTCCCTCATGGCTAAACAGTATGTTTAGTGTAAAGAGACAGGGATATTTTTATTTGAGTTCTATTGTTGCCCCAGATCTCTGTTCTTCAATTCTCATAGTGTTGTGTAACCCTCATTATAGATTGAATATGCAATCCCATTGTTACTTGTTTCAATCACCAAAGGAAAAAATACACCAGTGTAAGTTGTTGATAATTGTACTGATTTAAGAACTGAAGTACAGAATTTCTTGAAGCATCATTCTGGCTGTGTGGTGCCTATGAAGTTTAGGTACAGTGACCTATTCAGATAACGTATTTCAAATTTAAAATACACAATTATTGACTTCCTTGTCATGTTAAATCAAGATGAGCAGTTAGATTTGAAGGCTCAGCATCAAAGATATCAGTTACTGTTTTGTGTTTACTGTCCTGCTGGGCATAAATTTTCATAGATATTTCAACTGTTATCTCTAAGTAACCTTGAGATCCTGCCCATCCAGATGTCAGCGAAGACTGGCCAAGCAAATTGCAATACATGTACTTAAGATCAGTGTCTTAAAACATTTCCTTGTCTGTTGGGCCACATTCTCTTTTATGCATTGACCAAGAGATGCTGATACATGGAACAGTCTCTGGTGTTCTGTTTATAGCACACACAGAAGAAATCCACATTCCATGGATGCTTTCTTTTCCCTTAGCAGGAGCTGGAGAATTGCTACCTGTAAATCTGCAGGAGAGAATACACTGATGATTATGTATTTCCACATTCCACTCCTCTTTCCAGTCACCATATGGGCTGTAAAGAACAAAGAGTTGAAGATTTGAGAATGAATGTGTACAATCCCTGTGTCTTTTGGGAAATATTCAGAAGAGTCACTTAGGTTATCATCTCTGTGAATGTTGTGGAAACTTTGCTTACATCTGATAGGACTCTTTAAAAATGGCAGATGGGGAAGTCTTTGCAGTTCACTGATAGCTATCCTATTTTAATTTTCCAAATGGGGATTATTAAAAACAAGAACAACTGCTGGTACACTTCATGGGTGGTAACTCATATCTGTAATGGTGTAGTATTGCTCTTTTTGTCAGAGACTGTTTATAGATTATCTATAGAAATACTGAATCATGTAACCAGGTCACTAAAAAAGTATTAGCCTCTAGAATATTTTTTTTAATCTAAGAATTCATTTCTGAAGCCTGGTAAAGAGATGCTTGTAATGTAGGGCTCATGAAAAAATGGCCAACTTAGGTTGTTCTTTTCTTTCCCAGTCTTTTCTTAAGGAAAAAATTACTTAAGATAGCTTGACAACTGGAATTGAAATTGACTGCTTTTATTGTGCTAATACATCAAATGGCAGATCAGCCTACATAGATCTCCCCCTTCTTTTTTGAGAACTCCAGGTCTCAGGCAAATGTTCTGTTCATAGCACCGTGCTGCTCATATGCAAACTTGTTGTTTCAAGGTGACATTTGTAATCAACCATGAAATGCAAAAGAGATAGCATCAGTTTATTTTCTTTCTTAATTCGAAATAAAGTCACTTGAGTTAGCTTAATGGTTCAGGCTGGAACTTATTATGTTGTGTGTTTAATTTTTCGAACTCTTAGAAATATCATTGAGGTGGAAAGATCTAGTAAAAAAAGCTTAAAGGAAAAAGAAGGATGATTTGCTAATGAAAAAATTACTCCAAACTAACTCAAAAGTCTTTTGCAGGTATACATGTGTGTTCTGTTTTTCGGTCAGAAGTGCTGTATCCTGCTACTTCCAGTGTGCCAAGAATTTGTCCTTCTATTTAAGCCTTTATAAATACCTATTTCTGTTGCTTTACAAACTCTTCTGGCCTTGTTCCTAGGGAAGAGAGGAAAGATCCCTTGTCTGCCCTGGCAAGAGAATATGGAGGCTCCAAGAGGAACGCCCTGCTGAAGTGGTGCCAGAAGAAAACAGAGGGCTACCAGGTACCTGCAGAGCTGGCTAGGGCTGTGCTCAGTGCCTGCCAGGCAGTGGAGCCTGCCCATGGCACGAGCCAGGCTGCTCCACACCTGACTGCATGGCCTGAGTGCCCTGGCATGTCCTGTACCCTCCTCTTGGAACATGTGCTCCCAGTGCTGCTCCAGCACCAGCAGCTCCTCTGTCACTTTGCTCCACAGCTTTTTCTTAAGGGAGCAGCTGCCCTCCCATTGAGGCACTGGAAATCAGCCTTTCACAGGTTGCAGTTTTGAAACTAGAGCTGAAACTTTATCAACTTAATGTTTAAATTAATGTTTCCCAAATGCAGCTAGAGTACCATTTCTCAGATTTCAGAGATTTATTTTTTATAGGTAATTATCACAGGGTTTTCTTTGGCTCTTTAAATGCACTCCCATTTAGCCTCTTAGGGACAGTTTGTTTTGTGAAGGTGGCATTGTCTTGCATTTTGAACTTCGCTTTCTACTATGGTTGCAAACTTTTTTTTTCACTTGGTCCAAATGTTATCAGAAGCCAAAAGAACTAACAAGATAACTGTCCAGAGTTCTCCTGATTACATTATTTTTTCAAAAGAATAGTGGCTTCAGCAAACTAAACCAGGATGTTAATAGTCTGACCATGATGTATTTGTTTGGTTAACTTGTATAGAAAGTGTTTGGAGTTCCCAACACAATCCTCAGTTTAAGAACTTTACTCTTTCCATGACTTGAGCCTCACAATGCAGGAGGAAGTGAGAGCCACATAACAGGATGGTCGCCCATCCATAGGAAAAGTCCTCCTTCAGCACAATGGACAGGCTGTGATATAAGCCCTCCCCCTCTTCCTGTAGCACGTCTGATGCTCAACTGTGCTATTTCTGAGGATAAGCAGCTTTGTGGAAAGAGCCTTTCTCCTTCCCCACATTTTAAAAAGAGGCAGGATGTTACATTTCTTTATAAATCCTTGAACTGAGTGCAAAAATATTTTCCCATATTGTCTTGGAATGAAAGATGAATTTGACAGCTTTGTTAATCTGGTTAGGAAAAGTGATAGAAATTACTCCAAACTTTCCACTCTGTAGTTGTGTGCACATTCAAGAGTATGCTTCTGATTCTACAGATTGCTGCTTCCTTGAGTTTTATAAGCACCAGTAAAAGGATGGGTTTTGAGACTTTCTGTACTTGCTTCGGAACCTGCAGCATGGTACTGAGAAAGCACAGAGCATCTGCAGAGCCACTGCAGTGCCTTCATTGAAACAGTGAGATAGTGTCAGGAGGTTATATTAAGTAGTTCTGAGAGAAGAATGGCTTTTGCTTTAGGCACACTCATTTTTCATTTCTTTGTTATACAGAATTTGATTATTTTCAGCATCCCCTGAAATTCAGTTCTGGTTGAGCACCGTGTTGGTGGTGTTCTAATGTTTTAAACATACCCAGCACTGCATTCATTGTGAACAGTGCTTATCCAGATTTCTGGCATCTCAATGTTATCAATAACAGATAAGGATCTTTTTTTATTTTCAGTGAATCTCTGCTTCATTTTAATTTTATTCTAAAACTATTTGTGTTCCAAACTGACAAACAGTAAACAAGCATCAGGGTAATGAGCATCTCCCTCATTCAGTCCTGCTGAAGCTCCTCAGCTCTTCCTCCTTCCTGTCATCCAAGCGTGGACAGGATACCCTCTTTACCTCCAGCTCTTCCTGGTGTCTCACACTGCCACAGTTCCCTTTTCTCCCCAGCATTTCCTGTCATCAGAACTTCTTCTTTTCCTCTGCAGCACTGTTGGTTTTGTTTGCTTTAGCACCTGGGTGAGAGCCAGCACCAGCTTTCTGAGCTGCAGGTACGTGCTGCCTGCCCAGCCCTCCTGTGTCTGAGCTGCTGCAGGACCCTCACAGACCTCGAGTCCTGAATATCCCAACCTTTTCCTCTAGGAAGAGCAGTCACCAATTTCTATCCAATATTACCAGTTTGGCCAATATTAGCTGTAAATATGGCAGGCTAAAGGGAAGATGCTTGCAAATGGAGTTCAGTAACAAGTTCTAAAATGACCTGGAAGATTGTAACCATCATTTGGAAACAAGCAGAAGAAAAGAAAAGATTAGAAGTCTTTTGTTTCAGAATAATTATTTTCTTAATTTTGTCCTATTCATATTCAACTGCCAATGCTTAGGTAAAACCCTGTAAGCCAGTATTTTTCAAGATGTGTTTTTTTCTTCATCCACTGTCAACAGTGATCACTTTTTTGTCTTTTCTCCCTCTCACCTGGGGTGATGTCTCACAGCTGTGGGTCTTAATGCATAAATGCATGTAAGGTATTTATAGGAAATTATTTCAGCTGTTGGTGTTTCCCAGGGAAGATGCAACCATGCACCTTGAGTTAAAGCTCCATTTCTAACAGAGACATGTTTGCTCCTGGCATTGTTTTGCCTTTCATCTCTGGCATTGTATTTTGCACTAGACAGTGGAAAGTAGCTAATAAATACTAACAAATAGTAATCACACAATTAACCAGATACAAATCTTAATTTCTAAAAAATTTTTGGAGGTGTACAGAGCTGCCAGTGGTTCAGCCTGTTAAACACCAGGTGTGGTAGAGTTGGTTTATCCTTATCAACGACAGCAGGATAAAATACTAAAGAAGAAATAAAACCAAAAAAACACACCAAAGTCTGTCCTGTTTCAAAGAGAGGAGGTTTTCTTTACTCACAAAATACTTGTGTACAATATACCACTACAGAATTGTCTGGTACAACTCGTATTGGTTTTTTGTCTGCTCAAGTAAAAAGGAAGAGAAATAACTCCTGCTTTCCTGTCTCTTCTAGAAAATTGCTTTCAAGCTTTTGATTAAAAGTCTTAAGTGCTTATTTCTGCTTTAGAAGCTTGAAACTTTGTGAATGCTAAATAATTCAAAGATGATAGTGTGGTGAAGCTCTTAATTTCAGTCCATTATAGTGGAATAAACCCCATTTAAAAACCCTGCAAATTACTTCATTGTACACTTTTCTAGATTTATTCAAGCAAATTTGGAGGGGAATAAATAGTCACCTTTAAATGTAGTTGTTAATATTTAACTATGTTCCAAATGTTTTTTCAAGACCTCAGTAAAAAAATCAGGTTGATACAGCCAATGAAAATAAGAGAAATTACTGGTGTAAAAACCTGAATGACTTTATGTATTACTATATTGTAGCTTTTAACGTGCTGCCTGAATGTTGTTTGCAGGCAGGATTTCTCCTTGGAGCTTAGGTTTGGAGAATGGTGATCTGCAGCAGGTCAGTGCAGGACTAGCAGAGGCAGGTTCTGTGTTAACTCCACCCAGAGCCTGTTCAGTCTTGGCACAATTGCACACACTAAGTTACTGAGCTGCATTGTATTCTGGGCTGAAGAGATCTCTAAGCCATGAGAGAGGAGAGCTGCTCTCAAGATAAGCATTTAGATAAAAGAGGAGCAAATCACTTTTAGTTTTCAGATCAGCAGGCACAAAATACTTGAGATTTCGTCCTGTGTTAGCTTTGCTCAGGATCTGACACTGCTGCAGAGTACAGAGCCAAGTACTGCATTTTTCAGAGGAGAGAATCCTCCTGGCTCCTCAAAAATATGTGCAGTGTCATAAAAATGTCATAAATTCCAGATATCTTCAAAGCATAAAGTAATCCCATCCAGCTGTTAGGGTGCATTTACCCTGACTGGAACACAGCTACTTTCATTTTGAGTACACAGCTAATAAAAGTCCCAAAAAGGATGTGAGCATGCATGTTTCATGTTAAAAGAGGACCAACAAACAGGATACACACATCCTTAACCATTCTTATCTCCACCAGTATTTCAATTTATTTTCCATTTTTGTCAGCACTCTGAGAGATAATTCACTTCCAGAAGCCTGACACCAAAAAAGCAATTGTCACAAAATAGCAACAAGAATAGACTAATTGTTTTTTTAAACTTTCTTTAAGCTTTATGCACTTCCTAGGTACAGATACACTTAGTGTAGCCCTGTAGTACCTGTCCTCTATTTCATGCAATGCTGCTTTCTGGAAAGACTTTTGCTGCAAAGACCTTAAGTTTTATCTCCTGTACAGATGAAATGTACATGTCTTACAAAAAATTGAATCCTGTGCTCAATGTACCTTGAAATCAAGCAATGCTTTCATTTGTGCTTGAGCAATAAGTGTAGAATAACAAAGCCAGAAGTAAAAAATTGTTCAGGTTGCCTTTTTTAAAAACTTATCAACACTAAGCTAGGTCATATTCTATTCAAAGTACTATATTGATTTTGAAAATGCACAAGAAAAGGACATGACTGTGCTTATGTAAGGCTGTGTTCAAATACTGACTCCAGAGTGTGCATTTTGTGCTGTCTGGTTGATTCATCAGAGTAGTCAGGATGCCAAAACACTTCTCTCCTCGGTTTAAACTGATGCTTCAGACAAAAATCGTTGAGTTATGGAAGGACATGCTTCCTTTTTGTGTTTGGATTGGATTCTGATACAAGAAAAATGTCAACTTGTTAAACTTAATTATGACAAAATTTAGAATAAATTATGAAGCTGTCTGTACCTCTAAGTGCATTAATGTCTGAAGCTATTACTGGATTTTGTGAGAATGACTCCTTCTTTTATAGTTCTTCTTTGTGCCCAAACTGAAAAATAACATGTGTTTGGTAAGGAAAGAAACCAGTCAGTGTTTAAGGGTTTTGATAGTCTATATTTGCCTTTCCAGAAGCTGGGATTGAAGAGGCAGGAGCTGGGACTGCTGCTAGGTCTATTCCAGAAATATTTCTGTGTTCTCACCTCCTGCCAGAAGTAGATGGCCACAGCTTTATTCCATGATTTGAGAGTCAGTGAATCCTGATTCAGTGGGGCGTGGATAGCAGTTCTGTTGTAGCTTACCTTTGTAATCTTCTTTAATGAATACTCCTTTCTTTTGTGGATGTATCTTTAAAAGCTTTTAAAAGCATTTTACTGGTAATTTTCTGCCATGGGAAGAAGCCTGTCAAGGTCTGTACACTTTAATTTCAAATCTCGTTTTAAGGCTTTAATATATTATAGCACAGAATCATACTAATGGTTTTGCTTTCTCAACCCACTTATTTAATTAACTAATACAACAGAGACATAGACACATGTGTTTATTTTCTTCATGTCCTGACTCTTGAGAGCCAAACCAAGTTTACATATGGAAATCTCTCCTCTTTGTGCAGAGCAAGGGGTGGAGAAATAGCTGCTGTGCAGGATGTTCCTCTGCTGGAGTTCTGATGTCCATAGTTCAGGGGGATTGGAGCTGGGGAGATGTCTAAAGAAATGGTTAAAATTACTTTGTTCTTAACTTGTAACTGCAAGTTAGAAGCCTTGTTTTCTCTACTTGGGTTTCTTGATGTTTAGGGGGTTTTTAGATGTGGCAGTTTTCTGGGAAGATAAAAAAAAGTAAGGGGTTACTGAGTTATAATAGTTAACATCTGTTTCTTGGTTTGTTTGTTTTTTTTTTTAATATTTTCACTGACTTTAGAAGACCCTCTATTAATTTAGAATTATTGCAAAAAGCAATAGGAGAAAAATTTAAAATTAGCAGTATACTGGTTAAAACCACTTTAAAATGGTGAGTTTTAGAAAATCCGTAGGTTTGCAGAGATCTTAGATTGATGCTATGCCCAGTCTGTTAAGCAGTGTAGAAAGTTTCATGGGGAATACTGGTTTTAGTCCTTTTTCTTTTCTTTATGAGATCAAGGGAGTCCTCATTTTGTGGTGACTGCTCTTACTCTGCAGTTTCCAGTTCAATAGGGGCTGGAGTCATGCTTGAGATGCTTCTTGGTTGTGGATCTACCAGGTTGTTCTATTTCCATCTCTTTTTCACTTTATATTTTTATGTTCTGTCTCCAAAAAGTCTTACAAATCCTTAACTCTGTTGTTTACTCCTGGTTGGAAAGTATCTTCCACAGGTCTTTTTATGACAATGGTCTGTTGCTTAGCTTTTCTTAGAATTCCCTTTTAAAAAACCATCTACCCCAAATACTAGAGGTGGCTTCACTCCCATCCTACCTATTAACCATTAATAGACAAGGGATGATAAATCCCCTTTTGGCTCATTTATCTCCAGAAAAGCTTATTCCTCATTTGACAATTTATCTGAAAGTATGTCCTTCAGTTGCTTTAATACTTTGTGGTCTGAAATGTCTTGAAGAATATTTCTGGATTAGATTCCAGCAGAATTCTCTTAATAGAGCCAATTACTTAATAAAAGCAGTAACAAAGAAGAAATTATGTCAGAGATTTTAGGCTGATGTTCTGTTTACCATCAATTCTTTGAGAAATAAGAGCTTAATGCAAGATTGATTTCATTATACTGACCAAGCTTTTTCAAAAAAACCACAAGTAGTTAAAAGCATTTACTAAATAAAATTTGCTGCATTTAAATGTGCCAGTTATGTGCTCAAAGCCCGACATGAAAAATTAAATTTTCAGTTTAAATGACAATCTGTCCCATTTCTAGATTTGTTTTTACTATCTGACCAATATTATACTTCTTTTAGTCTGAGAGGTAATAATAATTCATAATGCTTAGAGCAATTGGAAACAGAAACCAGTCCCTTTTAATTGTTTCCTTCCGTTGTATTTAATTCAGCTTCTCTGGATACATTAAAATTCTTGGATGATGGGTTTGTTTTCTGCTTGTTGTCTTAATAATAAAAGCTGGACCCTGTAAGATTATTTAGAAAAATAGGGTATTCTGAGTTTGGTTTTGTTGGAGAACCAACCAAACTTGTCAGTGCACTTTAAGTGGCCCTTTTCCCCCATAATGTTTCTATTAAAAATTCAGCATTCTATGGATACTCACTAACAGTTAAAGTGAAGTTTTTCATTTGTACAATTGTAATGTTTAAGGGAAGATGACTTTTGCTTGTTGTGATTTCACTCTGGCAATGCCATGTGCATCTTTCTCCTCCCCTTCCCACATCACTTGGCCGTCTCAGGGAAAGAGGGAGAACATTTCAGCCCAGAGGTGAAAAGCAGGTTTGAGTTTTTCTCCCTCAGTGGATTGTATAGCAAAGCAAACATGATCATTCACACCTGGTTTTTATAGCCAGCTTGCCACACGAGCCCCTCTCCCTGCCTTTATCCATCTGACTGACACCCGTGGGAGCCTGAGGTTTTATTGGGTACAGGCTAGGAGGAAAGAACTTTCCAAAAAGTGACTTCTGGTTTGTTTAGAGGAGAAAATGCTTTTCCTCATCATTTAGAAATTTTGTCTGGATATGAATGTAGTAGAAGCAGAAAATAGAATGACCATGAACAGAGATAAGAGCACATTGTGTGATCACAGATTTGGGGTACACATCTTGGACTCGTTTGCTTTTCTGTCCTTCTACCTACTCTAGCACAACGTTTTGCAGCTTTTAACACACACTCAAGCACACATTCTGCACTTTGTTTTGAGGGAGGACTTAATATTATCTCAAATTAATGTATAAAATTACTTTTATCACTGTATTATTTTGCTTTCCTCTGTTAGTAATGCAGTTCTTACCACAGAACTTTGGTATTGGGCTTTCCACTTTCTCTGCCAATTTCTTCTAAGGTGTTAAAAAGAAGCATTGATAAATTGGTAGCATGCAATAATTGTTAGGTTACGATTTTAAATGGACACATGTAGAAATATATTGGCTTTAACAATCTGACATTTTCCCCTTTTTTTTTCTTAAAGCCTCATACTATGCATTGCATATGCTCCTTAATTTAAGTAACATTGAGAAAGTTTCAACCAGGCATTAATTTAAATCCAATTTCCTGTCTCTCTTGAGGAGAAAAGAGACAGCTTTTTTTTTTT
>VWZS01010386.1:104320-123213 GCA_013397075.1 Rhabdornis inornatus | reverse complement strand
TTTTTTTTTTTTTTCTCTTCTCCCTTTATGCTTTTCCCCTTTGCTTTTGGATTTTCCCAGCAGTGTGTGTGGAGGAAGCAGAGTGCAGAGCAGTTCCCACAGCCCGGGGGTCTCCGGCCACGGGCACTGTGAGCCCCAGCACGTACACTGCCACCAGGGCTGCCTGCACGGGGACACTTCACTGCTCAAGTGCTGGAGCTGAGCAGGAAACCCAGATTTCCCTCACATTCTTCTAGAAATTGCCCAGAGTTTTGTTTTTTCCCTCTGTTGGAGGACATTGTGGTTGTTGTTCGTTTGAAGTCCAAGTGCCCTGGGCTGCCTGGCACAGAACATTGGCTCTGGCTGGAGTTTTGTGCCTTAGGAATAACCACTTTTAGTGTCTTGTCCAAGACAGCTGATGAGGATGATGATGACTGAATTGCTGCCAGGTGAAAGGTTGCCTCAGGTGATTGTGATCCTGCACTTCTGTGACTGGAGGTTTTAGTTCTTGAAAACTAAGTAAGCTTCTGCTTGAGCCCAGTTAAGTGAGTTAGATATTAAAGCATATTTATATTTCTCCATGGAAGTGTAAAAGATACATGATATATTGTTGTTACTGGTTGTTTCCTAATTAAAGTTTAAACTGACTGCTATCCACTTAGCCTCTCTAACATTGTTTGACTGCCAACAGCCAAATATACAGTCATTTAAAAGGTCACTGAGGCATCTTGTTCATAACTCTTTTGGACTGGGCTGACTCTACAATAATTTATACAGTCTCAGGAGATGCATTTACCAGTGCCATTGAGTTTCCTACGGGGACTAAAAGATCAAGAGTGCGAGACAGCAGTTTTCAATTTCAGTTACAATCCCAAAGATCCTCTGTTAGTGTCAGCACTAAATCTGCTGAACATCTTTATTTCCAAATGAAAGTTAACTTTTGTTTGTGATCTTGTTCACATCAGTTTCTATAGATAAATGGTTTGTTTAGAGGAGAAAATGCTTTTCCTCATCATTTAGAAATTTTGTCTGGATATGAATGTAGTAGAAGCAGAAAATAGAATGACCATGAACAGAGATAAGAGCACATTGTGTGATCACAGATTTGGGGTACACATCTTGGACTCGTTTGCTTTTCTGTCCTTCTACCTACTCTAGCACAACGTTTTACAGCTTTTAACACACACTCAAGCACACATTCTGCACTTTGTTTTGAGGGAGGACTTAATATTATCTGAAATTAACGTATAAAATAACTTTTTAATCACTATTATTTTGTTTTCCTCTGTTAGTAATGCAGTTCTTACCACAGAACTTTGGTATTGGGCTTTCCACTTTCTCTGCCAATTTCTTCTAAGGTGTTAAAAAGAAGTATTGATAAACTGGTAGCATGAAATGATTGTTAGGTTACGATTTTAATACTGCTTTTATTTTTTTCCCTTCAAGAATATTGACATCACAAACTTCAGCAGCAGCTGGAATGATGGCCTGGCTTTCTGTGCAGTTCTCCACACTTACCTCCCAGCCCATATTCCCTATCAAGAACTGAACAGCCAGGACAAGGTAAGACATTAAAAATTCCATTCCCAGAACTGCAATGCTTTAGTTAATATGAGTTAATAAAGACCAGTGAACTAATTTGAGTTCTAAAAATCCCAGTGTTACTAGGATTTCCAAATCATCTCTGTGTATTCTGGTCTGCCACAGTTCCTACCTACTGGTTAGCCCAGGCTCTACAATTAATGATAATAGGTCCCAAAAACAAAAGATTATTTCATTAATGCATGAAGAGATTTTTTTTTTTTATTTATGCTTTTTAGAGAATAAATAATCTCTTCTTTAGTATTTTATAACTCAGTTGTTCTTCGCTGACAATGATATTCAGCATTGTCTTCTGAACAGGCAATTAATAATTTTTTTTATAAATTTTTGGATTATATTAAAACACATTTATTCCTATGGGTCTTTTAAATTACTGTAGTCAAATTATAGACTCCATTTGCAGCAAAAGTAGTGGCATTATTATGAATATTTTTAAGGCCATTTTGTTATGTTTGAAATAGTATTTCCTTGTTTTCTAACATGTTTTCATATCTCATGCAGAGAAGAAATTTCACTTTGGCTTTTCAGGCAGCTGAAAGTGTTGGCATCAAATCTACTCTGGTAAGATTTAAATATATGTTGAATGAGTTACAACCCATTATAAAAATCAAAATTACTCTGTTTTGTAGTCTCAAAAGATTTGGATGTTTATGCTTAAAAATAGCAGCAGATGAGGTCAGCTAGTGGTTATTGCACTAAATAATTACTGAAATACAGAATGGTTAAGCTTTAAAAGGAAGGTTCACCAACACTTATCTTCCAATACGAAAATAAATGTTAATAATGGCAATGAATTTGTTTGAGAATAATTTGAGAATACAGTTTTCAAGAATCCATTAAATCTGTCCTGTCTCTAACGTACTTCTAAATTACTTGGGATTTTTTGAACTCCAGAGCTACAAGTCAAGCAATGTAGTTTGTTCCTTTTTCTCAGTGTAGTGTGAGAGTTGAGATTTGCCTCTTAAGTTTAGACTTTTAATTTGTCATCATTGCAAATAGCTGCAAGGTTTTTTCAGTGATTGTTTAAAAGTTCTTCCACAAATTTTAGAGTAGAAGAATTAGCTTTCAGTAGTAGAGTGTTTAGTAGAACAGGAATATTTCTGAAGGTGTGGAATTGGGAATATCCCAAACCCTTCTGAGTGGTCATAAAAACTCAGCTGAAATGGCCATTATCAGAAATGAGATTTAAGTGATACTTTTGCAACCTAAATTCTAACAAAGCTGCCATAGTTAGCAACTAACAGTACAACAGACTTTTTAAAAATAACACTTTCCTTGATCCTTATCAGTGCTTTTACCCCCCAGCATTGTGTTTGCTGACAATGGCAGTGCAACTCCTGGGCTTTCGTACTTTGACTTTGGCACTGATTTGAGACGTGGAAGTTTCTTACCAAGTGCTGATGTAAGAATGAGATCGTGGAAAATAACTGCAGAAATTCTTGCATAATTCAGCCTTAGTCCAAATGGTTGCTGTCTGCCCTTCCTTTTTGTGATGTACTTCATTACAGATACTCTGAACAGGCAAATTGAATGGAATTCAGTCTAAGTGCAAATTGTATCCATCTTAAGAAGTTAGTATCTATTTACATACCTACATGCACACTGTGTGTGATGTATAGGTTTGTGGATGTTTTTCTCATCCATATTTATGTGAGTAAGGGGTTAAGAAAAGTGTGAAACCTGCTGTATGTAAACAGGAGTGGAATGCAAGTAGAAATTATTCATTCTCTGAAGAAGATGTTCAGCTAAAAGAACTCACAACTTCTTTTTTGAGCTCAGGAGATTCCTGCATCCAAAGCTTTCAAGCAGAGCCTTACAGTAAACAGGAATTACTAGGAACTACATCACTCTGTTTTGCTTTGTACATGTGCTGAAGAGGGTAGATGGGAGTCAATTATTTATTGATGCTTAACTGGATGGGAATTTTGAACTTTAATGAATATCTGGGCCTTGATTCCATGGCTTACAGTTCCTGGGTAGGTTGCGTTGATTTGCAAGGCTGGTGCAGGGTTATGTGAACGCTGAAGTCTGACTATTGTACCAGCTGTGCTCAGTGGGGGACAGCTTGAGCATGCACAGCATCAGGCATTTCAATCTTAAGTCAACAAAAGAACTATCTACAGATATGCTATTCATTACATTTTGTAAGTAATACCAAGATATATGGAAGAAAACAGAGCTTTCTTCATCAGTGCTTTAAATTGTGGAAACTTGACAGATTTACCATTCCCAGGAATGTGTGAAAACAGTGCCACATTGCTCTCAGGGTTTTCATTCCTGATTTTGACCAATCTGTTTTCTGTGACAGGACATCAATGAAATGGTGCGAACTGAGCGTCCAGACTGGCAGAATGTCATGCTGTATGTTACAGCAATTTACAAATACTTTGAAACCTGAACCCTAATCATTCGACAGATCCA
Source organism: Rhabdornis inornatus (assembly GCA_013397075.1). Classification (NCBI taxonomy): domain Eukaryota; kingdom Metazoa; phylum Chordata; class Aves; order Passeriformes; family Rhabdornithidae; genus Rhabdornis; species Rhabdornis inornatus. The sequence continues at coordinate 119,211 of VWZS01010386.1, read as the reverse complement.
TGGGATACAACCAACATGAGCTACCAGATGGAAATCTTACTGAAATGCTAATCCCCATTTCACTGAAAACTGGCAACATTTGAGTCCCCTCAAACTTCAGTGACACTATCTTGGATTGCCTCAGATTGCTTCAGCTACTAAGCATGGAAACAACTGTTTAAGAGCAAGAACTTGTTGCCACAGTGCTTGGAATAACCCAAGTTATTAAGCTATTCAGATTAATTATGTAGCCTAAAGAGCCTGAACTACTTCTGTGCTGCCTCTCCAGTCAGACTTCCTGAAACTTTCTTTGCTGGGAGAGTGAGGTGAATGCTTCCTCTGGCATATAGGAGACTGAATGTACAGATAAAGCTTTGAGAAGGAAAAGGATTACATGGCATCATATTACTGAACTTTCTGTAGCATCCAGATTCCACAGACTCTGAATATTCTACCCACAGCATATGGTAGTCCAATACAGTAGAGTTCTTAATGGTAACTTAGTTATTGCCTATACAGCTATTTTCCATCCTTTAAAATGTGCACAATATTCCAGAAAACAAGTTTTGATTCCATAATGACAAATTGAGGGGAAAAGTGCTCTTGATACCTCGAAAAATCTGGCACAGAAGAAGACTTCATTCTAAAGCTTCGTTATAAGCCTACCTCTGTCACAGTGATGTGGCTTTCATCTTTATCTTATGGATTGTAAAGACTAGCACATGCAGCTCCTGGCTTTCAGGGTACGCTACACTTCAAGGAATCTGTGCAAAGTCCCTGTGCTTCCACTCTAACAGAAATGAATCAATGATCACCCCTTGTCTGGCTTGTTCTTTGCTCTCTTCCTCCTTTGCCTGTGCAGCACACGCAGCCACCCTGGGCTTCCCTCTACAGCAATATGAGCACACGTTGTGGGTATCTGTGCTAGAAGTTTGGAACTGGGATAGCGTTTCTTCTGCAGAGAAGATACTGTTAGTAAGATGTAATAATGAAGTAGTTTGTCTCAAAATCCAGCTTTGCCATGTTTTCTATGTGTTTTTCATTGGTCTTGCACATCCTCATCTGAGTGACAGAAGGTGAGATGTTCTCTGGGAAGGACTATGGAGGAACTGATGTAATGTGTGTACACCCAGCAGTCTCAAATATTGCGTGGAAATGACTCACTGTCACAAGGAAGGAATTGAGAAACTTTAGTCTGCTCAACTTCTTTTTTTTTTCCCTGAAAATGTACCTGAATTCATTTAGCAGCTCTTGGGCAGAAGAGTTTAAGTGCCTTAGCGATCATTGAGTTGATACGTGCTGGCACTTCAGGCCTGCTGTGGAATGTTAATGGCTCCCAACGGTTTCATGGCTCCATTTGTCACGAGCTGTGTGTTGTAATCTTGTTTGTCAAATCGAGGGGAGACTTCACTCCCTCACTGCTTCTGCCTCTTGCTTTTCTGAGCACTTACCAGCAGTTCAGCCATGGAGCATCTCATTAATATTAAGCAGAAGCCGACTTGAGCAGTGATTCTGTGACAGCTGCTATTTATAAGCACAGGCTCTTTCAGCAGTAACCCCACTGTAAAGAAAATAAATCTGTTCTATGGTGCTCTTACGACTGTTAAGGACAGTTTGAATGTCATAGATGTTAACCCAGTGAATGCAACTGTGCTTGGCATCTGTGAAACATCTTCATGGTATAAAAGCACAGATTTAACTCAAAAGTATTGCCAAATCCCAAACCTTATCATCTGAAGAACATAGCCCATGTGAAGAGTAATAATTCAGCATGTCTCTAGCATTGTATAAGAATACACATTTACACTGATACGTGCCTGTGAGAATTATGGAACTTTGCAAAATAACTACTTAACCTGTGCTGAGGGCCCTTGGAGAAGTTTTCAGAGCAGCGTTGTCTCAAACATTCTTACAGCTCTTTAGAACTAGAAGTAGAGACCCTCAGATTATTAATTGGTGCATTTGAAGAGCCAACATAATGTAAAGACAATTGTTGCAAGAGAGGTTTCAAGTGAAAGATTTTCATTAACAGATTTTAATAGAAGTCTGAAATACATTTTCCTCTCCTCTATATTTCTTCAACTTTTTTTTTTACTTCATTAGTTTCAATAGGAATAGTCTTAGTGGAAATACACATTACTGCTCTCTTGCTTTCTATCTTCTATTATTGAATTCCAGATTTTGCCAATCAGTGTTTAAAAAAACCCTTCTGCTTATCCTCTGAACAGATATCCTTATTTATGATTGTCTTATTCATTGCCTTAGAGTTAAAAAAAATATTTTTCTAATGAAAAGGATAGCATATCTGGATCTAAATTCACTCATGACCTGTTTTGGTGAGGTAATTCAAGTTTTGACCTGATTTTTTTTTTACTGTCCAATGGTCATCTTCATTTACCTGGAATGTTGTCAGTGTCCTTAAATGCAATAACCCTGACAGTGTAACCATTTGTCAAAGGAGAAAGGAGAAATCATGTTTGCCAGATCCTTTCTGTTAAAAAGCTGTTGGTCTTCAGAAAGGAAGAGAGAGAAAAGCTCGCAGTAATTATAGTAGAGATCTTGTTCTGAACTTCAGAGCTCTGTAAACTTCTTCTTGGTGTGATGTGTCTGATAAAACTCTGTGACTCCAGCCCAAGAACCCTGGGCTTCATGAAGAGGTTTTTGTGTCCTGGTGTACCTGAGCCTTTATGTGTGAGGTGCTGCACAGCTGCTGAGTGGAAGGAACGAAGCAATGGAAGGTCTAAAGCAAACACAATGCCCTGCTGCACTCTACAATGTGTTTTTTTCTGAAAGTTCAAACCACATTCAGTTGTTCAAGAGGCAAAATAGCAGTAGCCCTTCTGGATGTGGAATAAATATGCTGTTGTGTTTGGTTTCTGTTCATAGTTAATCCTTAAACAGCCTGGTTTTTTGTTCATGTGAAGTGCAAGTTTATGCTGATTTACTTTCCTTTTAATCCAGAAGATATTTCTGAATGTACTGCAAATATGTTGTCATCCATTTATATTTTACTATGTGCCTTGCAAATGCCTGTGCTCTAGAATATCAGGGTTACTCGTGGCCAGCTGTAGGGTGGGCAACAAAATGGAGCTGTGGGACATCCTGATGCAGGTACAGCTGTGCCATGCTCTGGATCCTGGGGATGGAAACACTTCCATAGGTGTTACACTTGATTTGGTTTTCACTTGGTTTTGTTTAATCCAGTTTGATTTGGCTGTCTGTTTAAATAGAAACACTAATTTAGTATCTCCAGTGTGAATCTCCGGCCCTCACAAAAGGTTTTATTCCCATGCCTCTGAAAAACTGAGTGAAATTTTCACTTTTAAATTTCTGTTTGTGAATAGTTTATCCAGAATATAGTATATAATTATGACATATTCTGATTTAAAGGTAGATTTTTGTCTCTTTTGGATAAAAGATATTCTTCGAGTTACATGTAGTGTTTCTGATAATTTTTGGTCTCCAATTTTATGAAATATTTCCACTGTTTGTGTTTTTCTGTAAAGTCCATCATCGTGTCTTAGAAGGCCCTTAATTTGCCAGAGCTAAATGAACGCTACTTCAATTTATTGGTATAAACTCCTATTAATGTCCCTGGCAGCAGTGGTGCTCTGGTTTTAGGTGCATGAGGAGAAATAAATTGGACCCCTCCTTAATGGTGCAGTGCAGTGGTTTAAGCTGCTGAGGATCTGCCCTGTGGATCGTGTAGCTGTGACATTGGAGTCTCATTTCTCTTACTGATCTCAGTGTTAAGTTCTTTACTATTTTTTCAGTTTCAACACTCCAGACATTTGGGTTCTTTTGCATTACCAGGAGATTACTTTAACTCAATTCTATTTCTGTACATCTTTGGCCCAAGGCACAATTTTTATTCCAGCCTAGTTTTAACCAAGATTATTTGGGAAGCTGGAGATTTGGAGAGCTTGTGGGTGTTTTTCTTCCTGCCTGTGCCTGGGCTTGGGACACTGTCTGGTGTTCAGGTGGTGTGTGACAGTTCCTTCCAAAGGCTGAAGTGATGCAGTTACACCTTTAAATTGTGTAAGTCTTCTGTGATTCCTCTGGTGACTTCACTTCTTGTTTGCCTCTTACAACTAACACAGCCCCAAGCAGGAGCTCCTAAGCCCCTTCTGGGAAGGAGTCCAGTTGTACATCTTCATGCTGCTTTTTGCCTATTGTGAGTTGTGCTGAGGTGGTCTAGAAATAAGACCTTAAAATAGCCATGTTCATGTTTGGACTGAGTTAGCTGTAGAGTTTGTTTGTGGTCCTTCTCTTGACTGGGTAAATATTTATTTCTGTTTGATTTTTATGTTCCTTTGGGCTCTATTTCTGTAATTCCTTTCTTTAAGCTACCATTAGTGTATCCCCTATCCTGCTAATATTAGCCAGTTTGAGAAATTACTTGGTGAGAAGTGCTATTAAAATGTCTGCAACTGCTGGACATGCCATTGTGCTTTCCCAAGTTAGTGTGTGTGGACTGGCAAAACACAGACATCTCTTAATACATTTAATTGTCCCTATTTAGCAAGGTATCTTTAATAGTGTTTCTGCTTTCACAGGAGAGTGGCTGGATGGGTTTTAAATTACTGTGTGGCTTGCTGTGTCCCTCCTTCATCTAAGGTTCTTCTGTTGTGTTCCCTGATTTTAGAATCAGTCTTGTAGTATGCTCTATAATTATCTAACTCAAGATGTTAAGCATCTGAAATATGTAGCAAGTATGCTGTGGATAATTAATGCTAAATAACTTAAAAGGTCAAGGTTTGTACAGTTCTGATTTCTGTTAATTGATACTATCAAGTCTTTTTTTCTTTATGATTTTGCTACACTTGCCAGTTATTTGGATGCAACACCCTTGAACTCATTTTGACAAAGCCACTGTCCTGATCTCCTTGAGCTAATTCATCCTGTGATATTAGAATTATTTCCTCCTAATGAAATTTTAGTAAAACCTATGAACACCAGATGACTTCCTCCCAACTGACATTAGCTTTTGCTTGGAATATTCCTTAGCCAAAGGCCACTGTGTGCCTCAGAGTTGCACAGAAAGTTTCCATCAGTCCCAGCAGGACTTGGGGATGCAGAGCAGTAGGGTAAACTTCTGGCAGAATACTACAGCAGCCTGATGCAATTAAGCTGGTTTCATTTTAATCCCCTATTTTCAGGGGGTTTCAGTTTAGGCAAAATCATTTACTGAAAGCTGAAATGTGGCCTGTTAGGTCTCCACTGGGAAGTATGCTTCTGTTTAATAATATTTTTATGAGATTGTATTTATGGAAACGGAAAGGAAAATGTCATAAAGCTAGTTTTGTTGCACTTTTCTAAGGCTTTTGTATTTTGCATAGTTGTAGAATATGAGGGAGTTGCTTGGGGAAGTCAGGGTTTGGAACCTGCTCTGCCCCAGCACAGCCATGTATGATGTGCATTTTCACCCTAGTGCTCCATGTATTATTTTAATTGCATGTAACTGGTGTATTTATATGGTAGTGAGGGAGCCCAGCAGACATTTCCTGCTGCACAGGAGCCATTGGCAGTCCCAGTTCCACAGCTCATGAGTGACCTGTTCTGACTGTGGACTGCACTTGCAATAATGGAATAGTCCATTTTTCATTCTGAACTCTTTCAACAAATGGGGAGAAAGGGGTGCTTCTTTTTTTGTTGTTGTTGTTTTTTGGTTTTGTTTGTTTGGTAGTTTTTTTGGGGGTGTTTTGTGGGTTTTTTGTTGTTTGGTTTGGGGTTTTTTGTGTGTTTTTGTTTTGGGGTTTTTTTTGGGAGGGAGGTTGTTCCATTGTTGAAATTTCTCTGGAGGTTTTTAATGGTTTCCAGTTGTTGCATATGTTCAGTTAGGATGGTTACTTGGAAATGAGTTCAGCTTAGGAGGGCACAAAAACATGTAACATTCTCAAGTAATTAATCCTTGTAACTTACAACATTTCAGTTTGATAGAAACTTTTGGTTTTCTGTGTATTGTAAGGTTAATTTTTCTGTCTATAAGTAGCACTTTTATATGTATCTGAAGGGTTTTTTTAACAGAAATGTGTTTTTTCTGTATATTATCTAATGGGAAGAAAGTATAACACTACTAAACAAGGCATAGACTAGTTTGCCTCCAGACTGTAAGTTCACTTTAGGTCAGTAATGATCAAAAGTTGTTCAGTGAATCTGAAATAAATCAGTGATCCCATTTAATACTGGACAACTCCTGATCAAACCCAGAAGGGCATTAATTGGTACCCTGCACCTCTTGGATGAGGGTACTTCCTGTTCAGGTGTGAGCCAGAACTGACACAAGTGTGATGAATTTGGGACTTGGTGAAAGAACAGAATTTTACTGATGCCTCAGTCTGACTTCACAGCACTATAGTGGGTAAGGACTAACCTTGTTTGAGATGACACTGCAGTCAGTAATGATATCTCCTGAATAGCTAATTTAAAGCTCACTTTCCATGGCATTTAAAGATAATACAAAACCTAGTGATTCTAAAAGCTCTTCTCATCCACCCAGCTTTTCTGGTTTGTGTTGGTTTTACTCTTCCTTGAAACACAGCTGTTGTATGTCAGTCTGTGTATGGGTTTAGAAATTCTTCTAAGCAAGTGCAAGTACTTTGTTTTTTTCCAGAACCCTTTTGAATAGTTTGCACACATCTTACATGGAGAGAGGCTTTGCATAAATGTACAGATGTGCCCACATGCACATGTGTAAATGTGTGTGTACAGATCTGTATTCCTGCAGGTTCTTAGTAACATGGAATGTGTTTCAACAAGTGCTTGTGTCTTGAATACTGAGGCTGGTGTATTAGTGTATATACTTAAATGGCAAGGAGGAAGAAACATTTTGTTTGCTTCTGGTTAGAGTGGAGAAATACAGCTTTGAGGAAAATTTGAATGAGTATTCCAATTGTATTTCACCCTGTTCCTGCTTTGAAAGGCACAAGTTGGTAATGATTGGAACTTGAGAAGTCAGCAAGCCTGTGTTAAGCTAAACCTTTTGGAGGACCCAGTATGCTTTCAGTTTGCAAGGACCACTAAAGACCTGGGCATTTACTTTCTCCATAATGTATTCTGTATGAGTATTTAGTATGTATGCCTTCAATTTGCCAATGTTGCCATGTTTTCTTCTTAATTATTCATTAAATAAAGGTTGCAAATAGCAGAATGTGTGTTTGTTTTCTTGGGTGAATGCTGCAGAAGGGGCTGTTCTCACTCTGGTTCTGGCACTGTTTTTCCAGGAGTGTTGCAGGAAGCAATGGTGGAAGTGAGGAGTGTGTGCCAAGGGCTGGTGTGCAAAAAACCTGAGGATTTATTTGGAAATCATCTCTCTCTTGGGATACCAGCAGCCTCTACAGGATCTACCCCCAGAGGGTTTTAAGTGATAAGACAGTGAATACCCCAGATAAGAGGGATGTGTTCAAGGCATCTGCTTAGCCTGTATTGTTCTAGAGAAGAAAATTGCAGAGAATATGGTCAGTTTAGGCAATTTCTGCAATGCATTGCAGGATTAGAATTACTTAAATGTTACTTAGCCCAACCTAAGTAAGGCAATTGTGTGCTCACTCCCTCTCTGTCTCTAAAGGGGTTGGGGACTTAATCTCTAGATCAGTTCAGGCTATTTAAAGCAGAAGCCTAAAAATCATTTTTCCAGGTAAAAATAAAGCTTAGAAAATCTTAAATCTGGTTTGGTCTCAAATGGTCCTGGATAACTTTTGGTAACTTTTCAAATGCTGGTTTGGAGCTTTAATTTCAAGTGCTCTGGAATAAACTGGATCCAGAGGTTTGGATTGAGCTCTAATTATTGTAAATATTGTTCTGAAAGACACTGGCTAGTACAGGTATTTTAGTTCTACCTTTTTTTTGGTTTGTTTTTGAGATTTTGTGAGGTGTTTTCTGACTATTCAGCAATCCAGAAAAGTCTTTGTCTCAGTAATGTTGTTCTCCAAGAAAGTGTCTTGTTTCTCCTTTCTTGAGGTGAAATATTCTCCATGAGAACTCCTTGCAGTCCTTCCTGCAGTGTCTGGAGCTGCTGGAGGTGTGTGGTTTAAGGACATGCCTGATTTAAGAAACCGTTTTAGTTCTTAAAATGGATTTATATCCTGTTTTTAAGCATGGATCTTCAGCTTTCATGCTTCTTTTGCAAATAAATGTTTCAGGAGTGTAGTGTAGTAGACTCTTGTCAGAAAATAGATGTTTTTCTCTGGCAGCACCATGGCAGGGACTTGTCCACATGCAGTGGGCATCTGGAGGGCAGGACATGGGCCAGGCCTGAGGGATGCTAAAACTGCAGGGTCTGCACAGTCTGTAGAGCTGCAACTTTTCTTTCCCATATCCACTGAAATAATATTCCCTCACCAGAGTATTTTCATGGATTGCTTTCCAAGCTGTCACTAAAAAATGTTGTTAAAAATGTAAAACCAGCTCCGTAAGTGTGTCTACGTTGAATATAATATAATTGATTTATTAATTTTTAAGATCTTACTGTAATGAAAAACTGCAGCTAGAAGGAATAGTAAAATAAATACCTCAGAAGTAACAGCAATATAATATTCCACTGTATTAAATCACAAAAGCTGGTATTGGAGTCATGGTTTTTCTGCAGTTAAGTTCTGTGGAGGAACTGGGTTAGCAGTACAGAATTTCTGCTGAAATTGTGCTAAAGGGTTTCACAATTGCTTTGATGGACAGCAGAGACTTGGATTAAATCATGTCTGGCAGAGTTCTACAAAGGGCAGAGATCAGAGGAGCTCACGAAGATGTGCATTACTACCATGCAGAATTATTTTAGAGGAAACCCTTATAATTCAAAGTTAACTTCTTTCTTAACTTTCTTCTTAACTAGGAAGCCATTTACAGCCAGCAGCTACTGGCAGAACTTAAAACATGAACAAAAAGGGAGCTGAATTCTGTGCCCCTCTCAGCTCCCTCACTCAGGGCTTTGTCTGTGTTGTTTTTTCAGCACTGTCTTTCCTTGAGCCCAGCATTTCATGTTGAGATGTTCTCATATCACAAGCTGCTTTTTCTTTTTCATTCTCAGTACTAAAGGCTGAGTGAATTCTCCTTTGAATTTGCTCATAAAGTTGTGATGGCACTGGGGAAGCTCCAGTACCTTCTCTATGAATTCCTGCTTGGTGCTGCAGCCCAGCACCTTGAATGGGCAATTTGGCCAATTAGTGTCTCTGTTCCTGGCAGCTCAAGATTAGAAGAGCATTTATGTCTAATTAAATATTTTTATTAGTTTCATTTCTATTAGAAGAGTTGATTTGAAATTTCTCCCATGCAAGTCTTTGTTCAGGAAAAAAATTTGTCCATGAATTTTTAAAGAAGCAGATGAGGAACTGGTGCCACCAATTCTAATTCAGGCTAAGGTTTTTATTAAGCTTTGTCTGCTATTTCCTGTGTCACCATTGTTGAACCCTTTTTGTAGAACTGAATTTCTGTATATGAAATACCCTGTTTGAAAAAATATGCTGTCGACTTTTCTTAAATGGTCTTTGTCCTTCAGGATTTTCAATTCTTTGAAACCTTCTTAATCTCATTATGAAAATAGGGTTGGACACAGTATTGTCTCATCACAGTATTTTTGCTCTTAGACATCTGCATTGATTCTATAATGTGGGGCACTATTTGTGCTTCTCTCCAGTGCTGTGCATAGCTCACTCCCTTGTTTATGTCCTTTTCTTAAACCATTTTAGGCTCTTTCCTCATGCCAGAAGCCTAAAAGTTAAGCTCTTAAAAATGAAAGAAACTTGAGAAGGAGACATAACAGTCTGGAGACAACTTCACTGAGCTGTTGACAATATCATATTTTTCAAAAATAAATATCCCATAGAGCACTAAAATGCCACTGTGTTGAGGCTGTGTCTCCATGGGACCACACTCAGAGTCCATGGGCTGCACCAGGGCAAAGCCTGCACTGGGCATAGCCAGGGCTGTCTCTGCAAAACCCCGGCTTTGCATTGTCAGCTTTGCAGCTCAGGAGCTGCAAAGAATCCCCCCCAGCCCAGAACGGGTGCTCTGAGAAATTAATACAGCTGGACTTTGGGCAGAGATGAAATGTAAAAGGAAGGTTTGGTGCCATTCTGCTCTTGGCCCGAGGTGCAGCTGGCGTTGAAATGGGGTGCTAAAACATGAGCTCAACTCTATAAACCTCTGAAGTTTTGTCATTTTGCACCAACATTTCCAGCACACGCTCTCCCCTAGCAGGGAGTGGTGGGGAGCGGGGTCAACAGCTACTTTTTGTCTCCAATTTGGGTTGTGACAAAGCTGGGTTGTGCACAATGTGTATTTTGTCAAGTTAAATAAGCGTTGCCCTCTCATTGCTCCTCAAAATAAAATGAGAATAGTTCAAGTGAAGGAGAATCAAGTGACTTCTGCTGGGCCTTTCAACTCCAACAGTTCAGTTATTGTGTAAAGGTAAGTTATATTTTAGCTGTTGCTCTGCAGCTCCCACATGATGATTCATGCTACCAGTTTTTCTTCTATTAATAGTTTACAGAGAGTGCTTAAATTTAGATTGAATTCCATCTCATAGTCTGTCATGCTGAATAGCATTGGGAGAAATAAAGCCACAGTCTGTTTGGGCAGCGCCTTTTACGGAGAGTAGTCAACTCCTGACATGAAATTACTGAAAACCCTTCCTTCATTCCCGACCCAGACTGGATTCAGACTGTGCTGGGGATATGGTTTGCATCTCCCTGTGAGGGCAAACCTTACCTTGACTTCAGCTTCTTTTCCTTAAGCCTTTGGTAAAAGCTGAGCTCCTCCAGTGCTGGAATTGAACAGTTTGTGCAAAAAGGCTTCAGTCTCTGATACAGGAGTGTCCTTCATTACGACTTTAGCTATGGGCATTGCCAACACAATTCTGCATGTGTAACTTTGTTAAAGGAGACACTCTTCAGAAAAATCAAGCTTTTCCCAATGTTTATTTTAAAAATGCTATCAAATATTTAATGTTGAACAATGTGAGTTAAATTATCACATATATACAAACACATACAGATTTTCATTTATATATATGTATCTGTCTTCAATGTTGAACGATTTGCTGGTGTATCCAAAGGACCTCGAGTAACTGTGCCCTCATGCATTCTTTCAGACTAAGACAAGTGTCTTTCATTGCTTTTGAGGAGATTCAGGCAGTATTTGTGGGAATGGGATATGTACAAGTCAGAACACACCATTTGAAATGTCCTGTTTAACAACATTGAACGTGTGTGCTAATGCAATACTCAGTTTGATGTTCTTGGCAAAATATGCATCCCTTAAATGTCATTTTGCATATATTAAATAATTCAGTATGGTTAGAAAAATTTCATGACAGAGAAGAGCCTCAAAAGTGATAAAGCATTCATCTCTTTGTAAAGACAGAAATAATTTTTCTGTTTAAACTAAGATTAATTCTTCCAGATTCTGTCCTAGGCAAAGTGATCATTTTCAGTCCTCCCCATGGAAGCCTCAGTACCTGGGTATGATTTTGTGCTTCCCAGGCTAGCAGGCTGTGTTTGGTTATGAGTCTGTGTTGTGTTCCAGGGGTATTCCTGACGTGCCCAAGGTGTCACTCGTGCAGTGCCAGCAAAGAGAAGGGTGAGTTTCACAATAGGTCTCAAGCATGAGGTTTTTATTTGCTTTGCTCTCACCTTTTTAAAGGAAGCATTTTGAGGGTTGTTCTACACAGGCTTTCTAGAGTTTACTGCTTGAGCTGAGTTGCTGAGTCTGAGGAGTGCAAATACTCTTATCACTCCTTTTCAGCTGCCCAAAACTCAGGAGTTTGGCTTGTTCAGTGAGACAGTGAACAGGATGTTACTGCAGCTCTGCTTTCCAGGAATGAGAAAGCCTTTCTTGGCTCTACATGGGAGAATCAGAAAATTTAATTTCTGTGCTTGTAGTCCTGGACTCCTTTCAGCTCAGAGCCAGCTCTGAACGTGTGGCATTACCTTCCCATGGCTGCGGGGGCTGCTGGAAGCTGTTTTGTTTCCAGGAGGTTTCAGCCTGTCTCTTCATGTCATCCCTTCTCAAAATGTGTCTGGGCACACCAGACACAGTAATGCTGGTTTATTCTCAGAGTGACCAAGGGAAGTTCTCTGGTGCTGCCACCCCTGCATTTCTTACAAAAAACAAAGAGAATATATAAAAGCTGTTTATATTCTTTACTGTCAATTTACTGTCATTGGCCACTGGTAATGGAGGGCATAAGTGGAAATATCCAGAGGTAAGGACAGTGCACGTGGAATATGCACAAGAATTATGGTCTGATACTTGACAGGGACAATGGCAGAGAACCACTAGAAAACCAATTAATTTTTGAAAGAAAGGTAACAGATCTATTCAGATCTTATTATAGTAATGGAAGTTATCCTATCCAACTGCTGAATAGGACATAAAACAGCAGCTGCTCATTATAAACACAGTTAACTTGTGCAGAAGTGAGAAATGAGCAGTCAGAAGATATAGAGGGTCTGGCTGAGTTGCTCTGGGAGATGCTAATACTGATTTTAACATCTTGGATCACTGCAGAGTTCCCAGCTGCACAGATAAAATCAGCAGCTGACAATGGGGATCTGATATGCCATCCAAACTGGAATGGCCAGTGAGGGAAGGAACCAGTGGTTTGGTGCTTCTGGTGTCAGAAAATTTTTATGGGAGGAAAGTAATTTCTAAGAAGCTTTAGAAGCTGGTCAGGGAGCCATTATCAGCCAGTTCTGTGGAAGTACTTGGACATTTGCTTTGGATCTTCTATGACTTGCTGATTTAAAATTTATGTAGTCCACGTCAAATACTCTTAAAATTGGTTAGCTGCAAAAATCAAAGAGTTGCAGCTGGGAAAAGAAATACCTGATGATGCATTTCTGGGGTCCTTCAAAGGTGTGGTGATCAACATTTGTGACTTGGGAAGCTTGTAAGGTGATACATTGAGGATGGGATGGTTGGGATAAACCAGTCTGGCAGTTCAGAGAAGGGGGTTGACTGCGACAGCTTTGGGTTTAATGTATTCAGGAACAAATTAATATTTAGAAACTGCATCCCTACTCCTTAAAAGTATTTTGATTTCCAGCTTCCATTGATTTCAGTGGGAGAGAGTAATTCAGATGGCTTTGAGGATCTGGGCTGCAGAGAGAGGCAGCATCTGCAATACAGGAAACACTGCCCTGGAAAAGGGCAACACCAAGCAGATGCAGCTGATTATGACTTGCCCCTCTAGTTCAAAAACAATTGCCCAGCATAAAATTTCATGGAATATCAACTAGGAGTGGGAAAATACTATCTCTTGTACCGGGCAAATGTGAGGCCGTTACATGAACAGTATCCCATCCCTAGTGTCAGCATTTTTTAAAAAAGCTCTGGTAAACATCATGTAGGCAGGTGGCATTTCTAAATCTATCATTAATGCAGCATGTTTTGATGAGGCTCCTAGTTTTCTCATCTCCCACCTTTGCTTTTTCTCTTGACTTGCCTTGTCAGTGTATGTGTTCCTTAAAATCATTTCATGTTACTGTGTGGTAAATTACTGCAGCTTTTTCTGTAACTTCCTGGGAAAAATTACTTTTTTTCCTCCCCAGAGGATTCCCATTGTGTTTGGAGCAGCCTTTTCTGTGCTCTGTAGTTCCCAGCTGCGTGGCTGAGCCAGCCCATGAACCAGCCTTGCCTTCCTGACTGGGGTAAGAGTGCAGGCGAGGGCAGCTCAGGTGCCAGGTTGCTGCCAGTGCTGAATTTTTAATGCTTAGATGCTCATAGATTTTGAGGCTGGCACTGAAGGGGCTGGTGCCAGTTCTGCCCCTTCTTTCCTACTGTCTTGTTATACCAAGGAATGTAAAGCATCACTTGTGCTGCTGCTGCCAGGGAAGGCAGGGTGAGCCGTGCTGGGTGTCAGTGATGTGGGAATGCTTTTGGAGTGGGGAATCCTAGAATAAAACCTCGCTGCATGACACAACCTGTGGCAGTCCCTGCACACACGGGCCTGGGCTGGCTGTCACTGAGGTGGATCAGTCTGTCACGGGCTGGGACCTGCCATGGAGTTGGTGGGGATTGTGGTGTCACGCTGGTGGATTTTCCTGTTTGCAGTGTCCACCCAATAGGAACATGTAGATTATTGACTTGCTGAGAGATAAAGTTGAAAAATAGAAGTTAAAAAGCTTAGAAGATGCCCACAAAGACCAGTGGGCTCAAATTCTTGAGAGGTTCTGTCCCTGTTTCAAAATTGCTGCGAGATGAGTCATGGCTGTCCCCAAGTCCTTCGGAGGAGCGGGAGCTGGCTGGGGACAGCAGCCCCAGGGGCACGGCCGGCAGGAAATGTGCTGTGTGCTGGGGGATCCACAGCCGCCTACCCGCTGGGAATGTGAAACTGCTGTCAGAGAGTCAATATCCCTGCAGAGAACTCTTCAGGGTGGTAGTGCACAGGGTTCCTTTCCGTAGGTAATAAAGAAGAAAGTGAAATTTCCCTGTGCATGCAGCCGGACCCGCTGTCCCCCGCAGCACCGCACGGTGCCACGCAGCCCTGTGTGGTACAGCTGCAGGCTTCGACTCGCTGGGTGGGTTTTCCAGCCTGGAAAGAAATAGATGCTTAAAATAATGTAGTGAGAAAGCCCTCCTCTCCTCTCCTCCCCTCTGCCCTCTCCCCTCTCCTTTTCCCGTCCCTTTTCCCTCTCCTCTCCTTTCCTCTCCTCTCCTCGCCTTTCTTTCCTCCTTTCATTGTATGCAGATCAAGCCCAGTCAAAGCCCGCTGCTGTCACTTGCAGGTCCCTCACGACAAGCGAGGACTCTCAAGTAAGTGCCCTCTCCCCTCCAGCCCCGCTGCGGGGATGCTGCTCCGGGCTGCCCGTGTTGGCAGCGAGCCCCGCGGTGCCGGCTCACCGCCGGCCTCCAGGTAAAGCTGCGGGGCTGCCGGGGGCCCATCCCAACCCATCCCAACGGGAGCGGGAGCCGTTCCC
>VWZS01010386.1:55223-104129 GCA_013397075.1 Rhabdornis inornatus | reverse complement strand
CCAGGCCAGGTGGGTGAGGCCGGCGGGCCCGCGGGGAGGGGCGGCGGGGCCCGGGGTGCAGCTCCCGGGGCACAGCGGGACCTCCCGGCCGGGCGGGCTGCGGGGCTCGTCCCGCTGGAGCATCCCGAGCGCGGCGCTCCCCGGCCCCGGCAGCCGCCGTGCGCTCGCTTTCCCTCGGTTTCCCTCACGGCGTCCGCGGCAGCCCCGCTCCCTCTCCTGCCTGTCTCGCCGATTTGAAAAGTAGCGCCCGCTGCCCTCTCGGTGCAGCCGAGCCCCCAGCCCCACGACGGGGAGATTTTGCCCTGCTGCCGCTTTCCCCTGCCCGGCTCGCATGGTGTTTCTGTCCTCCGTGGAGCCGGTGCTTTTCACTCCGTGCTCGTTCCCAGCTGTCAGTCCCTCGACACACCCCCGCGCTCCAAGATGTTTGCTCCACGGATCTTCCCTCAAACATCAGGTGCTGGACTTTGCCTCCCTGCAGCCAGCCGTCCTCCGGCCCTTCAGCACACATTTGTGCTTAACGATGAAATAGTGATTCCACAGGAGCACCCTTCATCGTGCAAACTTCTCTGTAGTGCTTTCAAAGGAGATTTCTATGCACTTGAGTCGTGTTAAAGGGAAAAGGGCAGGGGCTGAATAGACGGCTTCAAAGCTGTGCGGTCTTATCCCATTCCTTGCCCCCCAAAGCCCCAGCTCTGCGTTATCTCTGCCGAGCAGCTGCGAGTTCCTCAGCAGAGCGCCTTTCCCTCGGCACGCCGCGATGGAGCCGCCGCTCCCGAGGGGCTGTGCCCCTGTGCTGGGGGACAGGGGACCGGGCTGCCAGCTGCGGGTGTCTCAGGGCTCTGGGCAGATGTGGGTGCAGGATTTGCCCTGCCCTGGGCTGACCTGCCCTCAGGAGTGCCCGGGGCACCAGGTGCGCTCCCATCCCGCTGTGTCAGTGCTGCTGCGCGGTGCCCTCGCCGGGGATGCTCCTGGAAAGAGATTTTCTGCATGGTTTGTGTGGTCTGAGAGTCACGGATGCTTTATTGCTCTTTTGTGCCCTGGACAGTGAGTTTGGGGGGTCTCGAGTGCAGGGGGACTGCAGGCTTTGCTTCTGGAAGGAGGAAAGGTGGTTGAGCACCTTCTTCAAAACTGCCTGGGGCACTGAGCCCACAGAGACAGGAAGGGTTAACTTAAAGAGAACAACATGACTCACTTGGTAAATAGTTAATAGAATTGCTGTAACTACTTAAAATGATTTTCCTAAGCAGATGGCCAACTATTAGATAACTCAGTCTTTGGATGTATTTGTTTTCAGTTTTCTTATCAGGCTTGTAAGTCTCAGGCACATGTAACTCAAGAACTGGAGTAATTGATAAATTCGTTCTTCTGCATGAGGGAAACCAACAGAGAGAGAGAAAGCATAGATAAAGTAACCAGCAAGGATGTGAGAAATATTTCAATTGAGTTAGGACAGTGGGGGGAAATACCTTATTTTGAATCTCAATAAAAAAGTCAATATAAACATAATCACGTACCACAAAAACCTATGGAAACGAAATCCTGTCTAATGTGGCAAATGGATTAAATTCTGAATTAACCAGGAAAGCTGTGCACCTCTGAATTTGTAGAGAAAACATGTGGGTACAAACTGCAAACCCGTATGTTTGTACATAAAATAAAAATGACCTNCCGGTGCCGTTCCCATTCCCGTTCTCGTGGCCGCGCGTCCCGTTCCCGCTCCCGTGGCCCCATGTCCCGGTGCCGTTCCCGGTGCTGATCCCGATCCCATTCCCGTGGCCCCATGTCCCGCTCCCGTGGCCGTGGCCGCCCTGCAGGGGGAGCCGCGGCCGCCGCGTCCTGCGCGGAGGCGNAGCCCCGCTCCCTCTCCTGCCTGTCTCGCCGATTTGAAAAGTAGCGCCCGCTGCCCTCTCGGTGCAGCCGAGCCCCCAGCCCCACGACGGGGAGATTTTGCCCTGCTGCCGCTTTCCCCTGCCCGGCTCGCATGGTGTTTCTGTCCTCCGTGGAGCCGGTGCTTTTCACTCCGTGCTCGTTCCCAGCTGTCAGTCCCTCGACACACCCCCGCGCTCCAAGATGTTTGCTCCACGGATCTTCCCTCAAACATCAGGTGCTGGACTTTGCCTCCCTGCAGCCAGCCGTCCTCCGGCCCTTCAGCACACATTTGTGCTTAACGATGAAATAGTGAGTCCACAGGAACACCCTTCATCGTGCAAACTTCTCTGTAGTGCTTTCAAAGGAGATTTCTATGCACTTGAGTCGTGTTAAAGGGAAAAGGGCAGGGGCTGAATAGACGGCTTCAAAGCTGTGCGGTCTTATCCCATTCCTTGCCCCCCAAAGCCCCAGCTCTGCGTTATCTCTGCCGAGCAGCTGCGAGTTCCTCAGCAGAGCGCCTTTCCCTCGGCACGCCGCGATGGAGCCGCCGCTCCCGAGGGGCTGTGCCCCTGTGCTGGGGGACAGGGGACCGGGCTGCCAGCTGCGGGTGTCTCAGGGCTCTGGGCAGATGTGGGTGCAGGATTTGCCCTGCCCTGGGCTGACCTGCCCTCAGGAGTGCCCGGGGCACCAGGTGCGCTCCCATCCCGCTGTGTCAGTGCTGCTGCGCGGTGCCCTCGCCGGGGATGCTCCTGGAAAGAGATTTTCTGCATGGTTTGTGTGGTCTGAGAGTCACGGATGCTTTATTGCTCTTTTGTGCCCTGGACAGTGAGTTTGGGGGGTCTCGAGTGCAGGGGGACTGCAGGCTTTGCTTCTGGAAGGAGGAAAGGTGGTTGAGCACCTTCTTCAAAACTGCCTGGGGCACTGAGCCCACAGAGACAGGAAGGGTTAACTTAAAGAGAACAACATGACTCACTTGGTAAATAGTTAATAGAATTGCTGTAACTACTTAAAATGATTTTCCTAAGCAGATGGCCAACTATTAGATAACTCAGTCTTTGGATGTATTTGTTTTCAGTTTTCTTATCAGGCTTGTAAGTCTCAGGCACATGTAACTCAAGAACTGGAGTAATTGATAAATTCGTTCTTCTGCATGAGGGAAACCAACAGAGAGAGAGAAAGCATAGATAAAGTAACCAGCAAGGATGTGAGAAATATTTCAATTGAGTTAGGACAGTGGGGGGAAATACCTTATTTTGAATCTCAATAAAAAAGTCAATATAAACATAATCACGTACCACAAAAACCTATGGAAACGAAATCCTGTCTAATGTGGCAAATGGATTAAATTCTGAATTAACCAGGAAAGCTGTGCACCTCTGAATTTGTAGAGAAAACATGTGGGTACAAACTGCAAACCCGTATGTTTGTACATAAAATAAAAATGACCTATTTCAGGGTGTGAAAAAAAAAAGGCAAGCAGGTCTCCTTTTTAATGGTGGCCATGTGATACATTTGTAATTTTCATGTGTGCATAATCTGTCTTTCCATATGTATTTTTATACATAAAAAATAGAATCAGCATCACCCTGTACCAGGTCAGGGGATGTTGGCCCAATAATGACGTTTTTAGCCTCTGTCCTTCTATCAGTGGGTGCAAAAGGCACTGAAGGTCTGAGCTGGAAAGCCTCTGCCAGGTCTCCCATGTTTGCATTTCTGTTTTTGCTGGTATTTTAATTGGATGTTTCCATAAGGGCTGCTGCTGCTATCGCGTTTGAATATAATCAACTTTTGAAAGCTCTTCATCGTTTTTGTTTAATCTTCAGTGATGGATTTCATGTAGAGCTGTGGTTAAGTTCTCCTAAGAGCCACTGGGGAAAGCTCACCCCTGCAGCAGGTCTGGAGGGAATCTTTACTCCTCCTTTCAGTCCTGTCTCTCAGAAGGGTCTGGTCCCCCCCTTGGTTTTGAGCCTGGCTGCTTTTCCATCTTGTGTCAAGGGAAAGCCTCTCCCTTTACCACTTCCTTTCTGCCTGGCTGACTGATGGCTGCTTGAGTTCTTGTCTGTACAGGATGTTTAAAGTTTCACAGATTTTTCACCATTTTGACTATGCTTCAGCTCTTCACTGGGGTTTGACATTTCTGCCCACACGAGATGGGACAAGGCACAGAGTGGGGAAAGTCTCTGAGTTCTGCACAGCTGGGAGTGAGGTGTTCTCCATCCAAGGGCTGGTGCCAACATCTCTCATGGTGTCCTGAGAAGTTTGTCCTTGTCTTCATCTCGAACAGATTCCAAATCTGCTTGTTCATTTTCTCATTTGATCTGGATTGTGATTAACTCCCAAGGTTGTTCTTTATTGTGTGATTTCCATCTGAATATGGAGATGGGCTATTAAATTGTTGTTTGTTTGGTTTTTTTTGACTCTAAAGTGAAAACCAGGAAAGAGATCTTGAGCTGTGTGTCAAGGAATCAGAGAAGATCCTCACAAGGCAATGGAGGGTTATTCCCTTTTATCAGGACATCTGGTATTTAGGACCAGAAGGCTTGGTTGCTTCATGGACCATCTTCAGGTTTTTTTGCACAGTTCACCTGAACAGCCTAGGTGAAGCTACTCAAACAAAATAGCACCAGTTCCTTTCCTCTCTGCTCATTACAAAAATGCTGAGGGAGCATTTAAAGCATCACTTAATGAGATGCTTTTGTATCTGAATATTGAGGGTTGGACTGTTAGGGGTGAAGAACTGGCAGCATTCTGTCTTGGGAGAGGGCAGGAGGGTCTGGGCAGACGCAGAAGGTGATTTAACCTCTGAAGGCTTCAGTTCCTTCTGTAGTCAGAAGATGCCTCTCCCTTCACAAAGGTTGCATCTGTATCAGGAATAATTATTGGTTGCATTGCACTTTTTTTTTCTGCAGTAAATCTCTGTAGATCACAACGGACAGACGGCACATACAATTCTCAATTATGGAAAATATCCTTAGGAGGCACTTGGAGGTCATCTAATCCAGACCTCTGCCCAAAGGCAGCTATGGATTTGCCATTCCTG
The DNA here is from genome assembly GCA_013397075.1 of Rhabdornis inornatus. NCBI lineage: Eukaryota > Metazoa > Chordata > Aves > Passeriformes > Rhabdornithidae > Rhabdornis > Rhabdornis inornatus. The sequence goes on along the minus strand of VWZS01010386.1, from coordinate 99,220 downwards.
ACATCTTTCTCTATCCTGCTCCTAAAGACCTGCAGTGGAGACTCCTCACTTTCCTGGTGTGCAGGAAATACCCTGACATCCAGCTTAAACCTCCTTTGCTCTAACTTGTTCTTCATCCTGCCCACAGTGGGCAGCCCACAGACAATCAGCAAAGAGTATTTCAGAGCACTTCACCAAATGCAGGTACTTGGTAAATGTGAGTGGGTAAAAGTGTGATCTCTTTCATTTCTCAGCCTGGGTCCTGGGGCTCTTGCTGATGGGGATTTAAAATTTTTTATTTCTTTAAAAGTTACACATTTCAAGCCCAAATAAAGTAATTTTATTACCACTACAAATGCAGCTGTGGAAGGCACAGGGTTTGAAAAGAAATGACAGCTACAAGACAAATTGTATTTATCTTAGATGGTAAGTCAGGGGCTGCATGCAGTAGGTTTATCACTATCTGACAGGTAACAAGATAAAGTCCAGGTGTTACACAGGGATGTGGAAAGACTTGAAACAGGAATAACGAATCCTTTACAAAGCATTTTTAGGGGACATTTGCAAACAATGCATCTGAGACAATGGAGAAGTGAGCAGGGAGGGAAACTTCTTGCAGGGATGATTCGAGCCGGGGACAGGGGGAGGGAAAGGCATGCAGGGGATGAGGGAATCTTCCTGTCCCTCTCTGATACAAGGAGAGGAAAGGGGGATTTTCCTGGAGCTTGGGAGACGTGACGGGTGACATGCTGGGCTCCTGTCTGTGTGTCGATTAGCATTTGTGATTGCTCCCAGTTCCAGGGGGAAGGCACTCCGGCACTCCAGTCCTTGCAGCTCGGGGCTGTTTTATCTGCGGCAGGCTGCGACAGGCATTCCCTGTGTCCCTGTGCCGCTGTTTGTGGCTCCCAGCTGCTCCTGTGGCCCCTGTCCCACAGCTCCCGAGGGGATTTGGCTGCTGGAGCCTCTGGAAGCCCAGCCCGAGCCGCGGGTGCTGTCCGAGCATCCCCCGGGCAGGGCAGGAACGCTGCTGAGCGGAGCCAAGGGCAAGCTTTTAATGCATCCCTTCGGGAATGGTGAGGTTTGCAGTTTTTTCCCTGTTAGAAGTTTCCTCATTTAGTATTCAGACTTGAGAGTCTCCTCTGTTTCTTTCCTGGCTTAGCTTTGTTGCAGATGTTTTGGTTTGGGTTTGCACTGTTGTGTTCTCCTCTTGCTTCTTGTCTCCTCTTCCCTCCCCTCCCTCCCCTCTTATTTTTCCTAACTAGGGCAGCAGAAATGTTTCTGCTCTCTCTGCCTGTTCTCTTACACTGGCCTCTTATGCAAATCCCCCTTGTACTGGGAAAGTCCTCTACAAACAGCCCTATCCTTCTGGTTATTGAGTTTTCCCCTATAGAACAGGATTGTCAGATCCTGGTATGAATCAGCTGTTGAGATTAAGGACTTAAGGGAAGTAGGTGGTTAAATGTCATATTCTGTGAAGATAACTTTGGTTTCAGTATGAGATCCATATACTTGGGCACAGACTGGGATTTTCCATAGGAAACATTCCACTGTATAAAAGACAGCTAAGAGATCTTTTTACTAAAATCTTCAGAAGAGAGGCACGTAATTGAAATTGACTGAATAATTACAGTTTCCACATACGTCCAATCCACAGATCAGTGCCCAGGTTCAATGGGATGGTGGAAAATCACATCAGACTGACCTGGGCTGGCACCAGCACCATTACAGCTCCTGGAGCATGTGTGGGGAAGCACACTGATGTTTAAAAAGTTTGTAAAATGTTCTGCAGCCCAGATTTTGGCAAAAAAAAAGACCTGTGCTGATGGCTGCCTAGTCAGGGATAATCTGGGACTGTTTCTGATAATCCCAAAATGCAGGCCTCTTTAGCAGACCTTTTAAAACTAAGGCACCTAACTTTGTCAAACACCTAAAAACCATTAATACTTTCTTTATGTCATTCTGTGTCTTACGAAATGTTGATCCAAACTTTGCTTGACCTTTATGATTCATTTAGGGCTCTTGTTAACTTTCCTACCCCGTTCCTAAAGGGAAATCTTCCTTTTCCTCCACATAGCCACCGTACAGCCCAGCTGTATGATTACAGCAGGCAAGAGATGGACACGGTGCAAGTGGGAGAAACCATCCTAAAGGTTCGGGCTTTCTGTTCTGAGCACCTCCTCGGGATCCACCTCTGCTTGATTAACATCTTTTGTGTTTGGAGTCAAAAGTCACAGTCCCTAAGGAATTTGCCTTGGGGGTCTTTTTTGGTTTATCCTTGCTCGGCAAGGTGTGAGGATCATGGTTGTCATGCATTTGAGAAACGATCGCCAGTTTCTTTACAGATAGACCTTTTCTATGATGTCTTGTTGTGCCGAGGCTGTAAAATATGTAAAGCTTTCATAGGACAGAAGGGCCTGTTCCCAAGGCTGGTGGAGGTGGGGTCCTGACAGCTGCTCTCTCTCCTTTCTGCTCCCTCTGGACGAGAACATCAGCTCATGAACAGCCAGAAAATGCAGTGAAATGTTTTCTGAAGTGATTTATGAATGGCTGCTGGTTCTCCAGTGCGATGGTTTGGTGCAGAAGGGCAGAACTCTCTGGTGAGAAGGGCCATTCCCCAGAAGCTCTGTGCTCAGAGCTCAGCATCCAGGGATGGTTTGGTGCAGAAGGGCCATTCCCCAGCAGCTCTGTGCTCTCGGCCGGGGCTTTGGGGCAGGAAGCAGCAGAGGTGCGGGGCTGTCACTGCAGCGGATGCGCTCTGACCACAGCGCCGGGACTGAGGAAATGACAAAAGGACTTCAGAGTCCTCCGAGCACCAGCTGAACACCGGCACTCTGGGATCAGTACAGTGATATTGAAAAGTTCTTTATAAATCGGATTATAACCAAGGACTCGGGGAAAACCCAGTTCCTTTGACTAGCTCTGGTGTCAGTGTGGCTGTGAGAGTGGAAATGCAAGTCACCCCACAAGGGTGACAGCAGTGTGGTGCAAGTCACAGCAAAGGGGAGAGGGAACGACAAAGTGAGGGAATGTGGCCTCGGGGCATCACCAGAGCATCAACTCCTGATCCACAGAGGGTGGCAGAGTCCTAAAAATGTCTTAAATGTCTTTGAGGCTGCGATAGAAGCACTGGCAGGATGCTGAGGCTGACACTGAGCAAATCAGCACTAGCAGTCAGAGTACCTTACAAAATGGATGAAGGAAAGTTGCTGGAAACAAAGTCAGGGGACAGAAAATTTGTTATTGTGGCTTTTGTCTGCTTTTGGGATGAACAGTGTTGTACGATGCTTCCATCAAGATAGGGATAGGCAGCTGGGGAATCATTTTAACCTACAGGGAGAGAGACAGTAAGAGTTACATTATTTCTGCTGTAGAAGGAAGTTGGTTGATCTGCTACAGCAGCTCTCCCTGCACTGGGGTGAGATTTTGTTTCACCATCAGAGTTTATGCAAATGCTCCTGGCAGCCTGCAGGACAGTGCTCGAGGGAGCAGGGATCAGGGGCATGGTGGAGAGAAAACCTGTACTTAGAGAAGGCAAATAAGGTTTGGGAATAACTGGATAAAAATGCAAGAAAACTAACAGATGTACCCGATGCTCAACTGCCTGTCTGGAAACTTCATACAGGAATAAGAGGCAAAGTGACATGTGGAGAGAAGTCTACTCCATTATTTTAATATAGACCAGAATGGATGCATTAGCAACATGATAAATATCTTCAGAGTAAATTCTTCCCTTGCCTGTATTCCTCAGTGGGTCACCTCTTCTTTATATTCTGTTTCCTCATTTCTCTTATCTTGTCCTTGAAGGAAATGCTCCTCATGTGTGAACACAGCTGGCTTTAGTAGGGGTGTGAGGAGGCAGAATTTGCCTTTGAGTTCTTCCCTCACACAGGAAAGGAAAACTGGCTCCTCACAGCCATTGTGGATGATATTGGCAGTAGTAACTTGTTTCTGGCCATGGTACATGGTTTTAATTATACTTTTTTACTTGTCTGTCTTATGAAAGCCCATCCAAATGCTCTATTTTTTTTTTTTTAATTTTTAGAAATGTCACCACAGATAAGTGAACATCAGCTGTCCTGAGTACAAATAATTTGCTCAAAAATCCAGCATGTTTCTGTGTCTTTCTGGCAATATATCATGATGCCTGCTGCCCAGCAAGACTTTGGTGAGCACAGGGGAGCTGTTTTCCCTTCTGTTTGTTTGATCTGGCTTATTTAACTGCTGGTCATTCATCCTTACTTAGTTTTGCCCTCTTTGGCTTTTTGTGACCATTAGAATTGGAATAATTACTGTGAGGTTTTTTTCCTTGCTTTTAAACATTTATAACATCCACTTAGGAAAAAAAAATGGTCAAATGTGTTCTGTTCTAATCTTCCGCTACCACAATAAAAATTAATCCACTTCTAGCGCTTGGAGGGCAGGAGGCAAAGCTGCAATATTGGTTTGGGATTAGCCATTCCTGTCAGCCAGCCCATCTGTGTTATCAAACAACCTTTGCTTGTTGTCCAGTGGGATTTCACTTTTGGGGCAGTTTTGGTTTTCAATTTTTTTTCTAATGGGCATAAACAGGAGGAGAAGAGAGGCACAGGACAGGCTGGCAGGGTGTGGCTTTGTCACAGTTTCAGTTTCTGTCATTGATGCAGCAGTCTGGGTGTCTCTGGTAAATCAGCCAAGACTTTACTCGCAGGTACACCATGCTTGCTGCTGGAGCACAGCCTCCTTTCTTGGCCTGGACTGCAGCAGGGATGGAAATGTAAAACAGAATTGTTGCCCCTCTTTCCCATTTTTAAACTGACAGACAAAGTTCAGGCACAGTACAGGTCTCTGAAGAGCCATTTCTTCTGCCTTTCACAAGTATGTGAAGGGAAGGGTTTAAGTCTTGGAGGGCTGTTGCTTTCCTGTAGGAGGGGATGACACCAAATTTAGCAAAGCTGAAGCTCTAATTTTATTTATTATTTCAGGAGAACTTGCAGAAAGCTCGTTACCCCACTGTAGGTTTATATTACAGCAGACTTCACTTCCCAAGAGGAGACAAAGTCTGGCTTCCAAAAATCCTTGGCCTTGCATTTTTGCAGTCAGAGCATCAGTGGCTCAGATGATATTTTGGATAAAATCTGAAACGTGCCTGGAAGGGTTGGACAGGTATGTGGAGTCCTTTGATAGAACAAAAATTTCCACACCTGCCCATGTTCTGCACTTGCAGTGGTGTCCACACAGGCAGGTGTGCAAGGAGGGCTGAGGGAAAGTGCAAGTGCTCCAGGTACCTGAAAACCAAGACCATAGTGTGCTGATAATTTTGCCTGCTTTGTTTCACTTGCAACCTTTGTTAACAAAGAGCAGTCTAGAGGGAAATAGTCTATTATTAATATTTAATTTCCTCCTATTACTGTAAGCAGATGACCTAAAAGATCATTTAGGCAGCAGCCAATAATAAAGCAAAGAGAGGAATCAGAAAATGTATGTCTTGGTTAGGTGGGTGATGCCTCCTCCTTCCTGCCCCACCCAGCACAGCTCTTCATCCTTCCATGGGAGGCAGGGCTGGGGATGCTCCCCACAGCTGAGTGTGAGCAGCCAGGGACCTGGGGAAGCTGCTCTACGTGAAGTATTCATAAAATACTGAACTTCAGAAAGGAAACCCTTGAGCAACACAGAGAAGTGCTCCTGCTGCCTTCCCTATCGTTCTCCCCAAAGGACACCTGTTCTCATCATGTTTTACAGCCCCGGTTGTTTTGCAAAATTGTGTTCTGCCTGTGAGCACATTGGCTCGTTTATTGTGACTTGATCCTCTGAAGTGGTGGGGAGAGACAAGATTTCTTGGAGTCTTTGATTTAAAAGATAGGGAGATTCTCTTTGAGCTGAAGGGATTTCAAAGAGAGGATAAAAACTGACAAGCATCTCCCCCTCCAGGCTTTGGAAAGTAGGAAACAAACGATTTAGCAGCAGCAATTTTTCTGCTGAGGGCCATATGTGAATTCAAGGATTTTTCCTAAGGGAATTGGGTAATCTGCATGTGGCTGGTACCTGGGAAGGGTCATGTTGTCAAAAGGAGATGCAAGATTGTGATCTGTGGAATGAACCTTGACGAACAACCCCCCCGGCCCCCTTAAGCTGCCTGCTGCCTCTCCTGCCCCATCCTAGAGCAGACACAGAAGCCAACCCCTCTGGGGCCTGGGGAAGCTGCAGTCTGTCACCTACGTGCCCACAAACTCTCTTGGGTGCCCTAAGGGCTGCTGATCATCTGGAGGTTTTGCTAATATGTGAGAGGAGCTGTCAAACTGAAGTGTCACAGGCACTGTGAGCCTGGCAGGCACAGAGGGTGTCTGCTCTGCACCAGCTGACAGAGCCTGGGCAGCCAAAGCCTCCCAAAGCAGGACGGACCAGCCTGGAGGGGCCAAGAGCAGGACATGAGCTTGTCTGGGGTGGGTGATTTGAACCAAGCAGGGACCAAGGGCTCAGCTTGATGCTTTTGGCACTCAGGAGAGAGAAGGGGCAGCACCTTGGTCCAAAGTCAACTGGAGATGCCAAACTAAAGCTTGCTTAGGCTCTGCTGGTGAATTGCTTCATGGGAACGTGCTGTGCAGATGCTTTATTGAATTTTCAAGGAGGAGTTTCTCATTGGGACTGAAATATGAGAGAGAACAGAGTGTTCCAAGTCACTACAAATGAACAGAGCACCAGGTTTACAGGTTTGTGAATGACAAAAAAGGTTTATTTAATAATGGGAGAAAGGCCGGAACATAGCCCGGGGTATCAAGGAGGAATTAACAAAATAAAACAAGGGCTTATGAAGAAATACTAATTGTAGCTGTCCAGCCTGTTGGGTGATACAGGTTATTTTTCTTAAGTTTCAAGAAGCTTGCCATGCTGATCCCTCAAGGGCCTGAGATGTTAAATATACACTTCCCCAGTGAGTAAAGCAGATTGTTAATTAATTTTTTCTTATTAGACTTGATTGCTGAGCCTTTGGGTCTTGCATGAAGTAGACAATTCTACAATAAATTTCATTTTGCCTCTGGATCTATGTCATCTTCTCTGGGTGGTCTCTATTTCATTTTGTCCCTGTGCAGTGAATTTTTAGCTGTATAAGCAGAAATTGTGTTCTTGTTTTAAAGCAAGCTGCAAATACTCCTGAAATGGAGAGTTATTATGTCAGGTGAGCACTGCAGCAGCTGATACAGTGGGAGAGGAATGAGGAGAGGTGGGTGAGCTCAGGTTGAACATGAACCCTCCTGGGTTGTTGCATATTCTGTCAGCAGCAGGTGAGGCTGGGGTTGTGTGGCCAGGAATTGTTTTTTCTAATGTCAGTGGCTACTCAGTGGTGCTGAAGCAGACACAAAATGTTGTTTTGTCGTGGCTGGGACACCTGCTCAGCTCCAGCCATTCCTCCCCTGAGATGTGCTGGCTCTGCAGAACTCTGAGTGTTTTCCGGCCCATCTGAGAGCAGAGGGTGGAAGGACAGGCTGTCCTTTTCTGACATAACATTCCCATTGCTTCAGAATAAATGACTGGGGCTTGGGATGAAGAATCAGGCCACTGTTTGTGTAGGGAGATGGGAACAAGGGACAAACAAATTCAGAGATAAAAAATTCAAATTTAACATCAGGCCATGGAACAGTCAGAGTAGAAGGTTGAAATCTCTGCTGTGTCAGGAAACATTGTGTGATGTAGTCATTAAACTCCAGATTCCAGCAGTGTGCTTTTTCAGCTTCAGGCAGAGGGTAGGAAACTTCAGCTTTGTGCTGAGCCATTGGCAGGTGTAGAACCTCCACAGTGAAGTTTGTAACTTCCCTCCATGTCCTGCTGTAGTTTGAGATGAGAGTTGAAAGAGTCAGGTTAAATAAAATGCATCTAGGATTGATACGGATTCATGATCCTACTGAAGAGAGCTCTCAAATGCGGAAGAACATCCCCATTTTTGGATTTTGCTTTGATCCTTTTCACTGAGGTGTATGAGCTGTGAACATGAGGGGCAAGAGCAGCATGGCAGGACTTGAGGTAAATCCTCTGGGCACCAAGGTGAAGGTGCCCAGCTCTCAGGCTGGCTCCTCTCAAACAGGGCTTCCTTCAGTTCTCTGAGCCCATCTCAGAGGAGCTTGTGGGAGAATTGTAGCTGGTTTAGCAGTAGTTTTGGCCCAAGTGTGTGAGAATAATTTGTTAAATTTTTCTAAACTTGGCCTGGCACTGGAGTTTGAGCATGCTCTTGTCCTGCCTGGGGAGGTGTGAGCCTGTGGGAGAGGTGTGTGCTCCCACTCTGTGCCTGACCCTGTCCTGCTGAGGGACTCAGGGGCTCACAGCCACCTCAGAGTCTCAGGCACAGACGTGTCCTGCACCCCCCTTTCCTCTTAGTAGCCTGTTTTGCCCACTGCTTCCTTTGTTAGGTTGTTTTTTCCTCCTACCAGCTTTTTCCTGTCTTTTTTTTCCTCCCTCCTTGCTCACACATATGCACAAAGCATTGTTTATTTCTCATCCTGCTCCTTCTGTTCTCTGCCTCCAGATCTTCTTTATTTCTATCTTATATTAATTCTAATCCTCTTCCCTGGAAGCTGGGCTGAAGGCTGAGGTTTCAATATCACTGCTTTGAAACAAACCTGTTGGGATTTGTAATGGACAAGCAGATGCTTGCAGGGGCATATCACTGACATCCCTGAAATCCAAGAAAGTAAAAGCCATCTTTAGGAAGTCACTGAGAACCTGGAGGTTTTGCTGTAGGAGAGATTTCTCGGGGTTTTTCTTCTTTAAAAAATATTAAATTGATGATTTTTATCTTCTTCCTAATAGCTAGATCACACACTGATCTCTTCTGTTGATTTCTTCCTCTAAAACCAAACAAAACACAAAAACAAGATAGCTGAAGGTAGAGAAAAGCAAGGGTTTTGAAGCACGTCCAAACCACCAAGAATCATTCACTTTCCTTTCAAATGCAGCATTAGCAATAGAGCTCTAAATCAATGAAAGGTCTAAAATTAGATTATATTCCTGAGATCAGATGTGAATCACAAGTTAATCATATTTTCTTTTATTATCACTGTCTTTACCCTTTTATTTTATCCTGAGAAATTAGGTTTCTGACTTGAAAACAGAGTGAACTGTGAAGGCATCAAACCCTGATGGGCGAGACCACACCAGATCACCGGTGGATGGGGCTCAAAAATCTTGTGTTTTGGAGGTTCACGTTGCATCCAAAACTGAGCTCAGTGATCTATCAGCTAGTGCTGTGTTCCTCTCTCTCCAAGCCCTCTGATGTATCAAGCTGTTTCTTAAATTAATGAGAAAATATTATTGCTAAAGCTTGTTAAATAAGGTTTGCAACCCACTCTGGAAGTGACGGGCGAGGACAGCAGGCAATTATCTCTTGACTGTGGCACAAAGCTCAGGGAACTGTGTTCCCCCTTCTGTATTTTTAGCTGAAACCCTGGTGAAATGCACCCAGGTCTGAAGCAGAGGTACAAGGTGACCTGCAAGAGCATGCAGGTGATGTGTATCTGCCTGCATGAAATGCAGCTGCAGGATTGTTTCCTCACAAGCAGCACCAACTTCAGTCCCAGAGCTGTCCCAGGACCCTGCAGGAACTCGAATGCAGCCCTGAGCCACGGCATTGGCATCGTGCCTGTGTGTGTTTCTGGGAGGGGTGTTTTGGTGGACGTGTTTCTGGCTGGTTGTAGGTGAAGGATGATGCTCTCCTGGATGTAACAAACTCTGTGGAGTGCAGGTATAATGAACAAATGGTTTGCTTATAGGATACAGATTTACATGAACAGAAATAATGGAGTTGCAGGACGGGAGTCTTGCAAAGAGTGGGCATGGTCAGCAGGAATGTCCTCAAAGATGTCCCTGTCTGGCACACCCTGAGCACTTCTCCCTGCCGTGGATCTTGCTCCAGTGCCTGGATATGTGGAGGCCAGACAGGTGTGGCCACAGAGGTGTGACCACACAGTGAATCATTCATAGGCTCCGCTGTGAATGAGGGCTCATGCCCTTGCAGAGCAGGGTGTTGCTGCAGCAGTTTTGTGGCACAGCGCTGAGGGTGGGCAGCACGTGATGGCTCAAACCCAGTGTTTGCTATCAGAGTGAGACAGGTGTGTGTGAAAGGCTCCTCCACCTTTCCTCTGGGCAGCCTCAGCACTTGCCAGGACATAATTAGTGAGGCTCTCGTGTTTCAGGGCGGGCTGTGGAGCAGCTGCTGAAGTGCCAGCTCAGTTGGTAGCCTCAAAAACAAAACGTCCCTTGTTTCTCATCACCACTGTGAAATGCTTCCTGAACTCGGGTTTGGCCCTGCAGCTTTCAGGATAGAAAAAATGTGAGAATTTTGCCAATAATGTATTCTTCTAGGTCAGTTTAATATCCGTTATCAATTTAATGTGCTGCTTTAATGAGATTTTGCTTTCTCCATCTCCTCCATAGAGCTGATTACTGAGTGTATGTGGTTGGTGTTTTGTTTTCTTTTCTTTTTAGAGGAAACTGCAAGTGAAGAAGTTTAATGTTTGCTTCAGCTGAAGAGAATATTTCCCAAGTCGTGGTGGGAAAAGGTGAAAAAGAAGACCAGAGGATGTTGCTAGTAGGTATGGAGATGACAGGAAGCCATGACTAGAAGGGGGATTGTCAACAGGAAACAAAGCACTGGAGCTGATGTGACACTGCTGTACAGTACAGCTGCTGTGCTGTGCTGCCTGCTGGACTCTGAGGCCTGGGGAGCACTGTCTGTGTCCAAGAGAGATTCTCCTGTCCGTTTGTCTGCTGGAGTTTGAATCATTCTGCACCTGGTTAATCCACTTGGCTGGAGGTGGCAAACCCTGAGCTTTTTTTCTTGACACCAGCTACTGTAAAGTCCTTGAACAGCTATGGGGAGAAAAATGTGTGTATGAGCAGCCTTCTGAGGCTGGCAGCCGAGCACTGCAGGGAGCCCAGGCAGCTTGGAGGTGTCCTGGCTGTTCAGTGCTCTGCAGATATGAACGCTGAGCTTTGGGCCTGGCTGTTCTCACCATGCTAGTACATGGGAAGGACGACTTCCTCTCAGACATAGCCTACATCATCCTGGAGCTGATCATCGCCGTGCTGGCCATCCTGGGCAACATCCTGGTCTGCTGGGCCGTCTATCTGAATAGCAACCTGCAGAACGTCACCAATTATTTTGTGGTGTCCCTGGCTGCTGCTGACATTGCTGTGGGTGTGCTGGCAATCCCCTTTGCCATCACCATCAGCACTGGCTTCTGTGCCTTCTTCTATGGCTGCCTTTTCATTGCCTGCTTTGTCCTGGTCTTGACTCAGAGCTCCATCTTCAGCCTCCTTGCCATCGCCATCGACAGAATCATTGCCATCCGAATCCCCCTCAGGTAAGCACGGGCTGGCCTGGGCTGCTGAGGGCTCAACATCCCTAAAATCCACAAGTTTGGAGATGAACCAAGGAAGGAAAAGTTAAATGAGGATCTGTGTTTTTTCTCTTGTATTTTGAAAGCAACTTTTCTAGGTCCTAAAGGCTGGTGGATTTTCTGTTTGCTTCCTTTTCCTGTTCTTCTATGTTCTCATCTGCTGGGTGTCCGTGGCATCACAGAGGTGCTCCATAGGAGCTGCCACTCCATACTTAGGCAAACTGTGCCCTGAGCTGCAACCAGTGGCACCAAAAGGATGGCAGAGGGCAGAAAGGGGGTGAGGTCAGCTTGTCCCCTCCCCGTGCAGAGGAGGAGGGTTCTGCCTGAAGCTGTAGCAGCAGGGCTGGGGGGAGGGAGGTGGGCTTTTCTCTCAGGGGTCCATTAAATGTGAAGGGAGAAGAAGCAGCAGGCTACCAAGAAATGGGCCTTAGGAAGATCTGTACTGGCTCAGGCACTGCCTCTGGAAGCACAGCATAGCTTGGGTCAAGGTGCAGGCAGATGGGGACTTTGTGGTCTCTGCAGTCTAAAGAAAGAAAAGGACATTTTAATGAGTGGTGTGTGACCAGGGAGGCTGACATGGGACAAGGGGAAGTTTTGCCACACTCACAGGGGCTGCTGCTCAGTTCAGTTTTGCAGGAGCACATTGTTGTGATGGGCTCTGTGTATGTGTGTGTGTCACACCATTGCTGTGACAATGCTCTAAGTCACTCACTGAGCTCCAGAGATAGAGGAAGCCCCTGGAGAGGCTGGTGCAGGAATATTGTAGGAGTCTCCTTCCTTCCTATCTTGACCTTCAGAGGATGCAGCATGCTCTCAGGAATGGAGAGACTGCCTTCATCTGCTGAACAACCAATGTGGCTGAAAAAATGGAACAGTGTTCTGATTTTTCTGCTCTTGAGTTTGAGTTTTTGGGCATCCTCACTCTTCTTGAGCTTAAATCACTTGTGCTGATCTGTACAATTTAGTTCTGTCTCTTCTGAATACTGTGGTCATGCAGCACTCATGTCAATTAACACAAACCTCCCGTTCAAAACCAGAATGGGAGCCCTGGAGAGCGGAAATTGCCTTTCCATGGGGACCAGGGCAGCCAAGGCTTTCCTGAAGCCTCACCTCAGCAAGTCTGTGCTGCTCTAACTTTGCCTTTCATGGGTATTTCCAAACCCTAGTGGTCATACCTGTTACAGCCTCTAGTTTTAATGTAGATGTAAGGAATAACTGTTCCATTCCACTGCAGAGAAAACTCTGTTGATAATAGTTACCTATAAACTCGACTGTCTCCACTTTTCTACAGTTCTGCTGTAGATAATTTCAGTTTATAAACCAAAATAATGATAAATGGTACAAGGAAACATGTCGAGTAGCCCCTGGGAGCTGCCTCTGAAATGATTTTGAGAAGAGCTGATGTCTTGATTTCATCTCTCACAAGCTGACTCTGAGGAGATCTGCTGACAGTTTAAGCACTCTTATTGCTAGAGGATGACTTGCCAGGAAAGGGATTTTAAAAATCTGGATTTCTGCCCACGTTTTGGGCTATCACTGTAACTATATTGTCTTGAAAATGTAATTTCCTGGAACAGCCAAGGTAAAGAGTCTTTTCTACATCAGTGCAGAGCATGACACCGGTTTCACTATCTTGTTTTGGAAAAAACAGAGCACACCCTCCTCTGCCCCAGGAACGGAGGGGTTGATTGGATGCGGAAACCCAGAGGTAAATCCATGGGTCCCTCCTCCCCTCTGTCCTCTGCTGGTTTGTCTGTTCACAGCAGGAGTGATGAACTTGTCAATTGTGTTTCCCCTTTGGAATTTATGGGTGAAAAAGCATTAGATTTATAGCCTCAGACATGCTGAGAAAGTGAAAAGCTGATTATCTGAAGAAGGAAATGTGGTATAATTTAGATTGCCCACATCCTCACTTTTTTTCTTTTTCTTATACCTGTTTTTCTCAAAAATGGGTCAAACAATTTGAAGGAAAGTTCTGCCACTAACAGTGTGTTGTTTTCTGCCCATCCTTTAATACCGGGTAAGGCCCCTTCTCCTCCTCACAGGACATGAAAGGTACCATCAGGTATTCCAAATACTGGAATAGCTGAATCATTAATAAACCAGACTTCCTTCACTCTAGTGAAACCAAAAAGGGTCAAACCTGTGTTTTATTCTTGTGTTTCACTTTAAATAATTCATGTCTGATTTGTCCTAATGAAGGTAACTGCATATGTGGATGTGTATTCCCACAGAAATAAACTGCCAGTATAAAGAAGGCAGAAGAGTGGGTTTTCTGATATTGCTTAGTTTTGGACCTCTCAGTACATTATTAGTTACCTTTGAAATTATTTTTTTGTAGAGAAAAGACCTTCCTCCAAAAAAAACTGCAATGAGAAATGACATTTATAGGTGAAATTTTAAAATGGATAAAAACTCATTTGTGAATATCTTATGTGTTCTGCCTTTTAAACAATTAAAACGCTTTTGTAGAATTTGGTCACTTTTCCACAAGTTCTCCAGCACTTTGCTGAATTCTGCCAGGTTTTATACAAATGTAACACTCTGCAAGTGGCAGTAAGGCACTCCCAAGGAAGGGAGCCCGAGCCATTGTTCACTGCAGGACAAAATGAGGTTTCTCACATGGCAGGTATCTGAAAACCTGCACTGGCTAATATCAAACTCCCAGGTGCTCTGAACAAAACTGGCTGTGAGTCTGAGCCCCAGGATGAAGCCCTGGGCCAAGAACAATTGCTGCTTTCCAGGCTCCATGGTGCCAGCCAAGCCTCTGTGGGCACCGTGCCCGGCCACGTGCTCCTGGGCAGGCATTGGTGTAAAGATATTCCCAGGGAAGGACAGGTAGCTCCAACACACTGGAAAGAGAGGGGAAGTTCTCCTTCCTGCAGCCAAACAGAAAAGTTTGCTGAGGTTACTGAGGTTGCTGCTTGCTCCCTGTGCTGGATTCAGGCATGAAACACACAGGTCACACAGTGCCAGCTGCAGCCTTTTCCTCTGGTGAAAGCTGCTCCTGCTGCAGCAGTGCTTCTCTGGGGAAACATTATTAAGGTGCAGCTCCCTGAGGTTTGGAGCTTTGGGACTGATTTATCCCATGATTTATCCCATGTGGTGGTGACTTAAACTGCAGTTCTGAGGTGGCACTATGATGTTTTTCTGCCAGAGGACATGAAGAACTGGCTTCTCAAAGTCTAGGAAGAATAAGGGAGATGAACACCAACCCTGAATAAAGTATAGGATGTGCAAAGGACCTTTGTGCTGAGAACAGCCTGTTTCAGTAGTTGCATCAATTCCCCAGGGTTCCCTTCTGAAATGCTCGTATGTGAGCATCTAAACCAGTGAATCAGGGTTTTAATGTTTTATTGTCACTTTGAGTCATATGTGGACTTATTTCTTTCCCTGCTCACCATAAACCTTTTGATTTTATGGCAGGCATTTCCTACATATGCTCATGTTAAATAGATTTAGGGCAAGTTCAGCCTAATGTGAGAACAGAGTAATTCCCCTCCTTCTGTTAACATGGGCATGGCTTTGAGAGCAGTGCCTTCATGGCCTGCACAGAACTTGCTGTCACCAAGGCTTTATTCAGGAAGCTGATCATGTCACAAGCAGAACTGTGTCTGCCCATCATTCCTGCTTCTGCTGGTTAGAGAAGAGGGAATGCTGGGCACCTGTGCCCACCTGTGGGACCCCACCTCCCCATCTCCATAGCATGGACAACACCAGGGTCACGTGGTACCTGGCAATAGGAGAGGAAGGTTCTGGACTGAGGGGTTTGGGAAAGGTTGTTTAGTTGGTAAATGGGAAGGTCTCAGTTTGATTTCTTGCCCTGCCACAGATTTCCTGGATGATCTGGGATTGCCAGGGTCTCTCATTTCCACATTCATGTAATAGGGATTGAATATCCTGCTTGGTCCTGTCCCTGATGGCTGCAGCTGCCTGAGCTGTGGCTGTTGAGTGGATTTTGTTTGGTGAGCAGCGTTTTGTAGGGATTTGTTAAACACTTTTGAGCAGTGCTGAAATTCAGATCAAAGCCCTCAGCTGAGCACAGGCAGTAAAGGTGTCTGAAAAATGCTTCACACCTGACAGAGGATGTGCAGTGCTGTCCACCAAAGGAGGCTTTGGAAAACAAGCAGCAGGATGGCTGGACACTGATGGTGAGTTAGGCCAGCTACATATCACTCAATGTATTGAAAGATTTTAACTTCTCCCTGAAGACAGCCTGGACAGACTACCAGCTCTGTCTCCACCCAGTCTCAGAGATTCTGTGCAGGAATCTTTGTCTCCATGGCACATAATTTAATCCAAGGACCCAGAGTGGCACATCCACAGCCAAGTTACTCTGGGCAGTCCAGAGGAGCTGCACATTCACCAAGGGCAGCTGTTCTGCAGTCATTTTGTCAGCTGAGTGGTTGAGAGAGCAGCAGGGGAGATGAAACTATTTTGGGGAAAACTTTCACATTTTCATGTGTTTGCAAAAGTTGGTTTTGCTTTTTAGAGGAGGCAGGTGACTCTATCCCCACACCCAGCACCACCATGAGCATCCCTGTGCTCTGCACTCATGTCCCTTGTGTCTGGAATTTCACAAGCAGAAATGGTTGTTTGTGTAGCAAGTGTGTTATTTCCAGGAAGCAGAACTGCTGGTGCACAGACAATGCAGATTTCTGGGCTCATCAGACATGCTGCAAAGTCACCTGCCAGCTATACAGAACATGGGCTGCAGGTGTGACCAGCTCCTTTCAGCAGGCTGTGTCTCCTGCATGGTGCTAGGACAGGGGATGTGTCTGGGAAGTCCTGAGCTCACCCTGCAGAGCTCTGTACTGAGGATATGGAGAGTGGCCGTGGCCTGGCTGCTGTGAGCCTGGAAAGATCCTGAGACAAAGTACACAAAGATGTACACAAAGTCTTCAATGACATCTCCAAGTGGATAAGAGGAAAGAGTCCAGGAAAGCCCATCTGGACTATAACACTACCTCAGCCAAGTCAGTCAGAGGTGCCTCATATGGACCCTAGAAATGAAGCTCTCCTAAACAAATTAACAGTGGGTTACCTGGCCAACACAAGGCCATTGGCTACGTCAGGAGGTGCTGGGAGCTTTCTGTCTTGACCCTGGGAGACACTGAGCAAGGTGTTATGGACAGGCACTCCAGCACAGTGCACTGCAGCTGGGAAGCTGCTCAGGATGAGTGCTGTTCTGAAACTTGTAAAGCTTCTGGCACAGGAATCCCCAGAGGATAAGAGGGAGGGGGAAGTGTGGGGGGTGTTTGTCTGCAGCAGTAGTGAATATATTTTTAGTGGAAGGGAAGGGACATCTCTAGTCGTGGGATAACAGCTGCACAATTTCAAAATTCCTCTGACAAGATGTAGCTAATTCCAGGGCTGCAGGGTTTTGGTGGTCGTTGTGGGTTGTTGGGGTGGGGTTTTTTTTGTTTTGTTGTTTTTCCAAGCTTTAAGAGCATCCAGCCACTCTCTTGCTCCCTGAGTGTACATTTCAAAGCACAGATGCTGTTTTGATGTGTTGATGAGGTCTGAATGGAGCAGCTCTCTGCTACCATTCATGCTGTGCCCTTTGCATCCTTTAAGCACTGGGCAGGATTCACTAATTGCTAGAAAAAAACCTTTTTCTCCCTCAGAATCAGCTGAATTCTTTCCTTGTTTCTGGAAGGGCAATTTAGGTGCGTTTTGTGTGCTGGGAATTGTGTGGTTGGCTCCCTAATCCACTCACTCTTTTCTGGTTTTGAAATGCAACTGAGAAAGGGAAATTCAAGCCTAATGGGTCTTGTTTTTTCCAGGGCCCACTTGGATTTAAAGCATGTGCAGGATCTCCATTCTTTACTGTGCAAAAGCAGCCACTCTTCTCCACTGTCTTGAACTTGTGTTGGGATAGTAGCATGAACCTGTGGGAGTAATTATTTCACTGGGAGATGGAAAGATTTCTGTGGCTTGTTGTATTATTTCTTGTAATGTTTGTTTTCAGAGAGAATTCTGGGGCCAGAGGGAGAAGGAGCACAGGGTAAACACTGGGAGCCCAGCGCTACCGTCCGATCACAGACGCTCGGGGTCAAACACAGTGTGGGACCCACGCTGCACAATGTGGGAACCCAGCCATCTACTTTTCATGCTGAGCATTACCCAGGGAAGGAAATTGCATTGAAATGTTAAACTGCTGCCCTAATTTACATTTTCAGAGGGAAGAACTGGTGGAGTCAGCTCAGGACTCACAGTAACCTGTGAGGCCTTGGAAACCTGGATGATATTTCAAACAAACCAAGGTCTCTGCTGCACTGTCAGATTCCTACCATGTTGCTTATTGTTTCTTTCCACATATCTTGGGAGAGTTTACTCTTAAGAGTACTGGCTTCAGCCAGGCATCAATACCTCTACCACTGAGGTCCCTTTGGTGTGTGCAGTGCAGCCCATGGCACACCTGTAGTCAGATAATTGTCCTCAGCTTAATTCCTCTTTTCTGAGAAAGACATGAGGTCGACTTAGCTGGGCTGGCGAGGAAAACTGCTGATTTGTCTCAGTTATTTCAAGAGGGTGCTGGTCTTCCTGAAAGTGCCATTGAGGAGCAGAGAGAGGTGCCATGCAGGCAGTGCCAACCTGGCTGCTGCAACTAAGCCAGCAGGATTTTCCTGGAGCACACCAGAATGTGGACACAGGGCTGGTGGCACTGTATCTCCAGGTTCGTTTGTGCTATTTGGTTTCCAGATCTACTGCAAGACAGACCTGACAATTCCATGCTAAAAGGCTGCTCCTTTGGCAGGAAGGAGACACTGCCTTAGCTTTTGGCAAGAGACCCACAGTGGTCTTCACCACAAGGGTCAGAGCAGTGCTGTTGATTATCCAGGCTGCAAAATCTATGTGCATGCCCAAGTGGACTGGTGGAGTGAAGGAGCACAGATGAAAACTGAATTAATTTCTCTGCTTTTCTATCAACTACTCACTGCTTAAAGGAAAGGGAAGTAGGTGGCAAACAGTGTCACTGTGTCCTTGGTGCGCTGCATGGGTTCTGCACGTCAGTGCAAAGGCCCCTCTGATGAAACAGGTGCCTTTCTCACTGTCTCCTGGAACATGGGGCTATGGTGATGTTGTGTGGGTGCCAGCAGCTTGCTGAATGACTCTGACATAGCTCCCATCTCTCTGCTTTACAGGTACAATGGCTTGGTGACCGGCTCTCGAGCCAAAGGCATCATTGCCATCTGCTGGGTGCTGTCCTTCATCATCGGCCTGACCCCAATGCTGGGGTGGCACAAGCGTGCCCAGGACCAAGAGCCGGGTTCCAACTGGTCCTCTCCCATCAACTGCAGCGACAGCATGGTGGCGTGTCTCTTCGAGGCCGTGGTCACCATGGAGTACATGGTCTACTACAACTTCTTTGCCTGTGTGCTCTTGCCCCTCCTTCTCATGTTTGGTATCTACTTGAAAATCTTCATGGCAGCCCGGCGCCAGCTGAAGCAGATGGAGAACAAGATGGTACATGGGGAACGCTCCCGCTCCACGCTGCAGAAGGAAGTCCACGCAGCCAAGTCTTTAGCCATCATTGTTGGGCTGTTTGCAGTCTGCTGGCTTCCACTGCACATTATTAACTGCTTTACCCTGTTTTGCCCAAAATGTGCCCACGCTCCCCTCTGGCTGATGTATCTGGCTATCATCCTGTCTCACGCTAACTCGGTGGTAAACCCCCTAATTTATGCCTACCGCATCAGGGAGTTCCGATACACCTTCCGAAAAATCATCAGCCAGCACATCCTGGGCCGCAAGGAGCCGTTCAAGGCAGGGGCAGCCAGCTCCAGGACTTCCACCCACGGTGGGGACACTGAGAACGCCAGCATACGGATCAGTGAGTACGCACTAGAGGTGTACGCCAACGGAGACATCCACAGGGATCCCGAAAAGCAGGACTTAAACAAATGCAAAGCTGGCCTGGAATGGCACCAGAATGGAAATGCTCTGGACTTGGAGACAAATGGGCATCTCCCACATTCCTGCAAAAATGGGATTCTCTCAGATGCATGCCTGAACAGGGAGCTTCATAGTGAAGAGCTAATTGATGCCCAGGTGTCTTACTCAGATCTGGAAAGAGCAGCCTTTGCTGCAGCTGATGTTTCCTGATGAGACTTTCAAAGTTCTCCTGGTAGAATTAATTTTTTTTTCCATTGGTGACCTCTGCCATGGCAGAAAGGGAGGTTGGGGGGCGGGGGGAGAGCAGTATATCCAGATGGCTGTGGAGAAAGGGGTCCATGTCCAGGACTATTGGATGATCCTAAATACCAGACTGGAGAAAAGCCAAGAGACCACAGAAGCGGACTGAGGAAGGAGGGACATGTTACCCATCAATGAACTGTCACCAAGAGCAGTGCCAGGGTCGAGGATGGCATTCCAAGTTCAGCACTGGGAGACTGCTGATGCAGGGATTTCAGGACACTGTGCTGTGCCTGTGGTTGAGTGTTGGTTTCGCTGTCTTTACCAATGGAAATAGAAGCATGGCTGGAAATATTCCCTGCATAACAAAGATCAACTGGGAAGGGCCTCTTAGTACTGTGGCCCTGCAACAAGCAGAAGGGGGGATAGCAAAATCTATAAGAAGGATGCCAGGAGCTGCTTGGAGAGGGAAGGAATTTACCTGATGGGAACTCTGGATACTTTCAACCATGGCACTTTGTCTTTCAGTTTGTGTTTTTAAAGCTTATACTGCAACAGGTTGCTCAAATGGTTTTTTTTTTCCACATGGTGATGTTACTTTACGCTAAGTTATAAAAGATGGGCAAGAACTCATATCTGTTTCCTGAGTGCTCAATGTTCCAGATGCACATGGCACATGCAGCCTCCCAGTGCTCCACTTTGTCCAACAAATCACCAAAGCTGAGCCTTGCCAAGGATTTCTCTTGGCAGAAGGGCTGTTAGCAGGATGTGGTGCTGTGGGCCAGGGCTGTGGCTGTGTTCTCAGGGCAGGGCTGTGAAGGGCTGTGGGTGTGTGAGCTCTTTGTAGGCTGGTGGCACTTTCTGCTTTCCCCCTGTCTCTCTGCTTCTCCTCCTGAGCTCCTAGAATGTAAGTTCTTTCCATGGCCCCAGATGTGTGTGAGGAGAGGTAATAGTCCATATTTCAGTCATCCTCATCCTCACTCAACAGGCTGAGAGACTTTTTCTTCTTTCTTGGGATAGAGATCAACCCACACACATACCTTGACCTAATTTTGGAATTCCAAAGAGCTCTATCTAAAAACCTTTTCTCCTATGATTTCAGTTTTTTCCTGTGAAGCCTGATGTGTCCCTGTGGTGCAGAGGCCAACAGAGCTGGGCCTGTCTGGTTAGAAGGTGCTCCTGCTCTGAGAAGCTGAAAGGTGTCAGTAGTATTGGAACTCAGCTTAGAAACTGCAGTTTCTACTTTCTGTAGAAGAGAACAGGCAAATCTATGCTGTGGTTTGTTGCAGAGGTGTTTCACTGCAGTTTGGTAATTTTCTGTGTCACAGGAAGTCTGGCAGCTCAAGGACCACAAAAAATCACATCAGCTTGAATTCTACCTGAAGATTGTCTGGATTTTGTTTTTCAGACAAATAATCCATGTCCAGTACTACCAGCCGTCTGGAGAGACAGGCAGTAGTGGTCCTACTGGGAAATGCAGAGCCTGATAATTCCAGGAATCTGAAGCTTATTCCCTAGCTGAAAACATCAGAAATATCCTCCCCCACTCTGGGTCCTCCTCGTGTCTGTCCACTAACATTTCAGAAGCCAAGGGAAACTGGATTTTCATACTTGAGGAAGAGCAGGTTAGGTTTGCATGTTCTTATTCCATGTTTATTTTATATATTGTGAACTATTAAAATGAAAAATTAGTTTCATTTTGAGGAGAATTTTTTTCTTTGTCAGTTTCTCTACACGCATGTGGGGAGAAGTTTGTGATGCTGAATGTGTTTGAGTATGTAGCTGCTCTGGGCTATCACAAAGCTTACTGTGAGATGGATAAAAAGATGTGGCTGCCACCACAGTCCTTAGCAGAAAGACAGGCCAGTTTGTAAAACAATAGACTTGGTGGTTTAATTGAACTGCTGCTTTCTTGGCAGGGCTCTTCCCTGTAGTCTGACGTGAGAGGAGGGGATTATCACTGCGGCACCATTAGGGAACACTAAGCCATTTCCCTGTGACTGACGTCATAGGTAGCTCCTCTGTAAGGTGACTCGGGATCTCGTTACTCTTGATCCTTTTTGATGGAATATTTCTGTAGGTTATTTGTGTGATGGCTTCTCTGACCTCCTGTAACAGTGGCAGAAGAACTCAGGAAAATGGGGGGCTGTTCTCTTCAGGCCTCAGCTGGGAGCTGAAATGTTTCTAAGAATAACACAAGATTACATCCGGCACTCATGTCAATAACAATTAGGTCCACAAAGACCCAGAGCAGGGAAGGAAGTGTGGGAAAATACCAGCATTGCTCATGTGCTGGAACACACATGAGTGCAGAAGTGTTGCCTGTTGAGCTTTAGCTGCCATTGTAAATGGGTGGTTTGCACTGCATTGGATCAGACTTTGGACAGTTGGTGTGGATTGGTTGCTTTCTATTATTTCCTGAGCATCTCCACATTTACTTATGGCAATTTCTTGCTTGGTTACCCCAAGAATCAAGTTGATCTATGTTGATGGACAAACAGGATTGTTTTGCTTTCCAGGTTGCTCTGGAAAACCTTCCTGCCCAACCACATCACCAGGCAAGCTTACTGACTTTCCAGATGTCTTGAATTTAGCTTTTATGTTGCTGCTTGAGCTGCCCCCAGGTGTATCCAGTCCCTTTCAATATTAGTGATCCAGACTGAATTGAGAAGGGTGTGAGAATAGGGTGGGCTGTGTGCAGGAGGAAGGGCAGGGTCCAGGAGCGTGGTTTGTGGAGCTGTGAGCAGTCACAGGAAGGAAGGGATGGCAGCTGCACACACGCTGGGCCTTCTGGCAAACATATGGCTGGGATGGACCCTCACAGGATGTTTCTGAAGCAGTAGTTGGGGGGAGCAGGAGCCTTTTGAACAGAATTTAGGACTTCACATTTCTTGTTTCCTAGGGATCATAATTTCAGGGCTTCCTGCTTTTTGGTNAAAAAAAAAAAGAAGCAATAGGTTCCATCAATGAAGTGTGCTCTTTCCTTCTCCTGGCAGCTCTCCACTCTTGAGAGAAGTACCTGCCTTCCAAACTTCCTAGGACCACTCACATCCCCATTTTTCTTCCAGCTGGAGAACATTTAGCTGATCCAGCTGTTCTGGATAAACAAAGATGGTGCCAAGACAAAGGGAAGAATGAGGTGACTATCAGGAGAGGCTGGAGAAGACCTTCTTGGGAATCCCAGGTGCAGGGGGTCCAGAGAGTAGGAGCTGGGGTCAGCAGAGACTAATTTCATTGAATGAGAACTTTTTGCTAAAAAAGTCTGAAGATGCATAGAGAGATGTAGTGCCTCATTTGGCATGAGGGCATTCCATGAATTTCACCATTCCCTGAAGACTCTTAGGCTCCAGAGTTTATTTGCTTTATAAAAGAGTTTTGGAGAAAGCAAAGTTTGATCAGTTGCCAGGAGTAACTTTACCAAGAGTTCTTGGGGCTCTCTCCTCAATAGGGAACTGCTTTTTTGTGTGTGCAAATAAATGCACTTACAGCTGTGTCCTGCAGAGTCCCTTTCAGACCAGTGATATTTCAAAGCTCTGTGCAAGCTTGAACTGCAGCTCTTGAACCAAGAAGCAATTTAGCATGATGGGACAGCTGGGAATACTGGAGACAGAAAAGATTTCTCACTGGTCCCAGCTGGTGCTAGGTGCAGGTGGACTTGCAGGTGGACATAGAATATTCTGAGCCTTTGATAATTTTTTGAAGAGGCCTCAGGAGATGCTGGTGGATATAGAGAAGTCTCTAAGGTGTGGGAGACTGGAGGGTCAGGATGGACAGGAATTCTTGGTAGTGAAGGAGCATTTGTAAAGTAGGTGTTTGGGAGATTTTCAGGGGAGCAGGAATGTGCTGGGAGGTGCTGTGGGGTGTAAAGATGATGCTGGCTTGAGACCAAGGTGTGACTTGCTGAGGAAGGATGCTGGAAGGGATCTACAGCTTACAGCTCTCCTGGGGTCACTGCAAGGATCAGCCCTTCCTGGGTTGACTTTGTAGGGGCTATATTGACTGAGGCAGGGATGGTTCTTATGGATTATGTCCTTTCCAGATATATTGTCCCATTTCATGAGCACATCCAGGTATAACAAATCCCCTTCTGCTTCATGAGCATGGGCCCTACCTAAAACCAAATCCTTCCAGCCAAGTTCTGTGGAAGGACAAACAGGCTGCAGTGGTGCTGCAATGCATTAAACCTGCATACAATACTCTCTGGTGGTGTTTGCTAAGTTCTGCTGCCTAATAGTCAGTTCACTCCCCAGTTGTTTTGGGCATCAAATTGCACTGAGTCATTTCAGCATTTTTTCTTCCCAGCCGTGAGCTTCTGGCTGTCTTTATGGCAAAACACATAAAGAGTAACAAAAATCACCAGTTCCTTATTTGCATGAGAGGTGATTAACCCTGACAGATGAGAATCCCCAGACTGGGGCAATGTTCTGTGTAACTCCCCATCTTACTTGCCTGCTGGGGCTGTTCACACAACGATGTGTTAAAATCAACACTGGAACCCGTTGATCTGAGAACATCCTTCACTGTCTCACATCCCACTGTCTCAGGAGCTGGTGTTCCTGCCCTGTCTTGTGGAGAGGTTCTCTGTGGTCTGCAAACCAAGACACTATGAACACCTCGCTGCACATGCTGTCAGTATGAAACAATTACTCTTTTAATTTATATGTTTTATGATATAGGTGTTGTTTTCCCTCTGTCAGTTACCATTGGGGGGTGGGAAGGGAGTGGGAGGATCTGTGCATGCAAATGTATTTAAAGTGCATTGACCAAAGTTTTTTTTGAATCTGTGAAGTTTTCATATCTGTGAAGTCATCAGACTGCTGGGCAGTGAGGAGCCGCTGGTGCTGCGGAGTCTGTCTTGGTTACATTTCTTAATAAGCATTAAAATAATAAAATATATTTGTAAAAGAGAGTGTGAGTGCCTTTGTCCCAGGAAGATCCGGCTGGCTGGATCTTGTATGCAAGTATTTTTTTATGATATTATTAGCTTTCTCCATTGATTGATCCTTCTGGAGAGCTCTCTCCCTGGTGCTGCCTGTGCTTTCACAGGAAAGATTAGTATGGACTAAAGTGACAGACCCAAATGGACTGGAAGACTCCTCCCATCTCTAACATCCCAGGGTCTGTCATTGTGGCAGTAGAAATTGTTCACAGCTATGTATGGAACACAAAATAGAGCTGTTTTCACCCCAACCACTGTCCTGGCAGGAAGGGGGTGTTCCACAGCAGGACTGAGGCTCCATAACTGCATCATGCAGCAGCTTTGCCAGCGATGACTGGGCCATCCCACCCTGCTGGCTCTCCTTCTATGTGGCCCTGCTGGTGCACCTCAGACCATCACCCCTTCAGACTTCTGCCCAGTTCTTGCCAGCCAAATTAGTTCAGAAATGGAGGCAGGAAATCTAGATGCTGCTGTGGTGTTTCTCCTGTCAAATCTGAGCAATGCTGAAGCAGGAGTCATTTCCAGCTTCTTCCAGCTGGCAGCTACTAAATATGTGTCTAAGGAGGTTAGCAGAAGTCTGTTCAATCCAGGAGCACTTGGAATTGGGAGGTTCTGAAATGAAAGTTCACCAGATAGCCATCAACCACCGGTCATTCCCTCTTTCGGGTCACTTTGCAGCTGTGCTCAAAGCCTCCACAGGGGAGGCCCCACTTTGTGGAGGGGTGCTGGCACCCTGGTGCTCTGCAGCCAATTGTCCCAGCTGTTCAACCAAGTGTGTAATTGAGAAGCTTTTTGATTTTCCCTCCTTCCACAAACACTGTGCGTTTTGTTCTGCGGCATCAAAGGCCCGGAGCTTGGCAACAATGGGTGCCTGCAGGAACCCAGGGGAACAATGCTCCTACCTAAGAAAGAGAACTTGGAAGAACAGAGAGAGCTCCCAGCTTAACGACACAATTGGCCTGATCAGAAATCTCTGCTCAGAGATCCACACCTTGGCTCAGTCGCCCGGAGCAATCAGACCCTGCAGGGCTGGCTGCAGCACAGGGCTGGCTGCTGACATTTCTGAGTGATGAAGTAGGATGGGGCTGTGGAGGATTAGTAGGTCTTCTCTAGGAATGGGAGATAACGATTTTGGCTAAAGAGCTTTTTTTTCACAGTATTTAAAGCAGCAGAATCTTCCTTGTCAATTTTGCCTCCAAACAGGAAGACTTTGCTGCTAAGCATAAAACACACAAGTGTCTGTATGTGTTTCAAGAAATTTCAGGTAGTTAAAAAGCTCTGAGGCCCTCTGGACCTCACAATTTACTTTCACAGGAAAGATTCCTCCAGTCTTGCATTTGACTGTGACCATGTGAGAAATTAGATTCTCTGTGTGTTCATGGGAACGAGACAGACTTTTGCCTGCTCCAAGTGATCCTGGGAGGAATTCACTTCTCTGATCCCACAGATAATCCCACCTCAGGATAGATGATGTGACTCACTGCAGGTCAGTCTTGCTGATTGTAAGAGGACCTGTGCTCCTCCCTGACTTCCCCATCTCCTCTTCAGTGTTGTTCAGATAACAGAGGGGCATCTCTGGATATTGGAGATGTTTCCTCAGAAATGACCCAGTGGGTAGAGTTGTTGGAGGCGTTTTGGCTGTAAGATGCACTCATTTCTCTGTTTTGGGACTGCAGCAGTCACTGCTAAGATCCTGCAGTGTCAAGAAAGTCCTGGCTAGATCTCAGAAAATCAGAATTTCATTTCAAGAATTAGAGTCCTTGCAACACATCAAAGAAAGTAATCTAAGCCAAGTTTGGGTCTGAGGACAGCATGGTGATTTTTCAGCAAGTGAAGGGCAAGGAGTGGGAAAAGAACTTTCCATCTGCAAAGTTCAGAGTAAGCTGTACAAAGATGAGGTTATGTGGAGTGCAGATCCATACTGTGTGGTCCAAGACTGTTACACTGAACTCCAAAGCAGGGACTGTGGTTTCTGGGAGTGTTCTGCTGCAGTCCAGAGAGGTGACTGCAACTTCTACAGATCTCAGGGAATACTTTAAACCTGCTAGCTTGGACACTGACAGCATTGGAGCTGCAATTGCTCAGGTTTAGCCAAGGATTTACCCAGAGCCTGAGGCAGCTCCAATCTTCTGCCTTTCCTAGGTAATAGCTCATAATGACAATGAAGAAATCTATGTGCATGGGGCATCTTGCTGCTCCAGCTGTTGATGAGATCATGGGGATGTTTTTTTGTGCTGGAGTATTTCCAGGATATTTCTTCTAATTGGGAGATAAGCATATCTTGGGTACTTCATGTTGTTGGAGTGCTTGCAGCTGCATCATCTGGGTATTTGGCATCATCTGGGCTGTGAAAGCTTGTGCCTGTTCTTTGGGATTTCCATGGATGCAGGGCTCTTGTGCAGTGTGGTGATTGCATCCAGAAAAAAAAAAACCACCTCCAAATAAAGAGAATTGAGCAGCCTGGATCAGTTCAATGAAGAATGCAAAACAAGCCTGGGCCATCTCAGGGTAAGCTGCACTCATGGTGCCTCCTGAACCCATGTCCTGTTATTGTTGGTGTGGAACGTGAGGGTCTGGGCCAATGAAAATAAGGAAGGTGACTTGACAGACACAGATTTTATCTTTTGAGATTCGTCATGACCTTTCTTGTGTATAATAAATAAAGTTGACTCAGGAATTGGCAAGTGCCCTATAACACGCAGTCCTGGTGTTGGGACTCGGCAGAATGTTCTGCTTAGCAATGCACTCTGTTGGCTTTGTTTGCCAAGTTCCTATTTTGGAGGTGCTGGAGGGCTGAGCAGTGGCAGATGCTGAAGCCTCCTGCAGACAGGTGTGCTGGGCCTGGCACCTGTGCCCATGCTGGTCTGGGCTGGGTGAAGGCCAGTCTGACTCCATGCTCATACGAGCTGTTACCACTGAGCTCTAGAAAAAAGAGCCCTGCCAAGGAGAAATGCTGATTGCAGGGCTCTGAGTGCTGGGCCCAAGTGGGCTCCCATCCTTCCACATTACTGTGTAACCTGCCAGGCAGTTAAGTCGACATTGAACAATATTGCTTCCTGTGTTAATGTCTTGAGCAGCCCTGCCACACACACTGGATCCTGTGATATTAAACCATTCCATCATCCAGAGAATTTGACTGGTTTCACAGGTGACAGGAATGGTAGCTCTGAGACTTGCTGAGTGAGTCCCTGACATCCTGTCTTCTCTGTTAATGTGATTGTGAGCAATCACAGGTTTCCTGATCCAGCCCTGAGACACACAAAGCTCCTTGCAGGCAACTGAAGATCATGCTGCTGACTTGAAGCTGTTCTGTGCTGGTAACACATCTGATTGTGAAGTTATTCTACAGATCCAAAAGACACTGGGGAGAAGAGGGCTAGTGTTTGCATTCCCAGTCCCAGAGAGGCTACTGGGGGACAGCTGCAGTTAATTCACAAGGATTGTGACTGATTGAAAGGCAGAGTCTCAAGAGGAGAGCACCCAGCACCAGTACAGGGCTGCTGGGCTATGTGGCACCCAGCACCTTAAAGGACAGCTGACTGCCTCGTTTCTGAGGTGCCTGCCATTTGGGAGCAGTCCAGTATTCCAAGTGTTTCCTGCCTTTCTTTATATCCATGCCAAAAGCACTAACAGAATAGGGTGGAGACAAAAAAAAAAAATCTCAGACCCTCCTCAAGATCCTCCTCTAATTCCAGAAGGATCAAAATGCTAAAGGTTGCATTGGAAAAACAGAAATAGTCTTTTCTCCCACCATTGGTAACTCAATGCTACAAGTAAAGCTGAGACTCAGCTGCTTGTTCTACAGCTGTGTCCTTTCTGAAGTCATGAGAAACAGCATTTTGGTTTCCTTCCAGAGGAAATACACAATAATATCCCTAACTTGCACTGAGGCCTTCCAGTCTGCTGAACAAACCCAGCTAGAATTCATCTGCAACAAAATGAAACCCAAGATCCCCCATTCCTTATGGATTGAGCCAACACATAGGAATCAAGCCTTTTAATCAGAAACACTTTCAGCTTGCTTTCTCTGAGCGCTTGCTTCCCAAGCAATTTCTCTCCCATCCTAAATTCTGTGTTTGCAGATGATCCCTCCTTTCCTGCCATACACCAGACCTAATGCACAAGAAGTTTATCCAAGATGCAGGGGCTGCCCATGCCTTTCCATGGTTCAGAACTACCTGCACTTTCAAGGACTGCAGCAACTGTGTTCCTGTAGATTTTCCCTGTGTGGCTGGAGAGCAGGACGTGCTCTCTGTGCTAACAGAAGTCCCTGATTCCCTTGCAGGAGGATCTTTCCATCAGCATTTGATTTGGAAATGCTGTGTGGGACATCCAATCCTCCCTGGGAGAGTTTAATGCCTTCTTCCCGTCAAAAGCATGAGGCTGCGTCCTGGGGTCGGGATGTCAGTGACATGTGGCTGACACTGAGCACTGAAGCCTGTGTGTCAGTCAGGTCTTGGAAGAGCTGTGCTCTGTCTGCTGCACAGACACGTTCACGGTCTCCAAAGGGAGCTCCTTGAGGACAGAGCCATGAATTCAGAGTTTTCCAGGTGGCTGTGTTCTCTCCATGCCAGATGAATCCCAGTGCTGTGAAATGTGTCCCTGTTCTTCTTCCTAAAGAGATGCATCTGCTGATGTGAACTTCCAGGTGAGGACACACAGGAACCTGCTCTCCCTCAGCATCTGTGGCCTTTGGCCTCTGCTGGTGGTCAGGCATCCCAAGAAAACTAGAAGTGACTAAAACTTTTTTTTTTTTGCTAACCCTGGGCCAGTGTTGCAGATAGAGAAGTAAAGGCAGTTTTCCAGCAGGTGAGACCCTCCAGGCCAGCTAAGCAGACAAGAAAAATAAACACAGGAAATGGCATCCATGCAATAAAATAACATGGAAAGGAGAGGCTGGGAGAGCTTTCTGCTGCTTGTGTGTCAGGGGGAAACCCAGAGCTTGGAGCTCTCTCCAACAGGAGCAAGCAGATGTTGAACCTCAGCACAAAGGAAGGTGTTACTGCCTGGATGGAGAGGAGAGGAGAGGAGAGGAGAGGAGAGGAGAGGTTTCTGCTTTGCCCAGACAGAGCAGGAGTTGCTCTCTAGGGTACAGTGGAATGAAGACCTTGGGTCTAGGCGTGGGGGGAGTTAGTACTTTGCTCAGGCAGACTCTGATCAGCTCTGCTCTGTCTTTCTGTCTCAAAAGCAGAAAGACAGAGCCTTTTGGTCTCGGTGTTGATGGAAATTCTGCTCTGTCTCACCTGAGAAACCCATTCCCTGAACTCTTCCCTTTGTGTCCCATCCCCCCAGGTTCAATGGGCTTATCAGATCCTTCACACTGCTCAGTTTACCCCTGGTGGAATAGCAGAGCAGTATTGTGGTGAGGCATCTGCTGGCTCCATCCCTGTGCTCTGTGAGATGGAGAAACCATCTGTGGTGCCCAAAATAGCCCATGCCTGGACAATCCAATCCAAATGGTGTTGGTAGTGCTGGGGGATTCCCATGCCTCATAAAGAGGCTTTTGTTGGGAGGATCTAAACCGAGCTCCAGGCCTTGCCAGCTGTGGAGAGAAGCAGATGGATCTGCAGTATAAAAATAGATGGAAGCAGACTTGTTCTGCCTCTTTTCTTCACCAGCTCAAAGTACAGTCCCAGAGGTGCCTGGTCAGCAGAACCAGAGCAGGGAACTGGGTGCTTTGCAGCTGCCAGTCTGCCTGGAGCCCATTAGCTATTGTCAGAGACAGAAATTTATCTCTTCTCAGACCCATTGCCTTACAGCTGCTATGTGGACAATCTTGTTTACTCGCAGCTGTTGGCAGCATGTTACATCCCATTTCCCCGGGGCAACAAAAGCAGGAGAATGGGACATTTCTGTGAGACACCATGTCCCTAAAAGAGGTATTAGTCTGTGGCTATGTCATCTGAGATCTCTGTTCAGAACTTTAGGAAATGTGCTGAAGATTTGCACCAGTGTGTCAGGGACTGTTCCAATAGCTGACTGGTAGATTTTGCAGCATCTAAGACCTTTGTGTATTGCACACAGAAATCTCACATTTTCCCGACCCCAGCTACAGGGGGAACTTTTTGGACTGGTATCGTCTTTGTTGTTGCTCCAAGTGACTTGGCTGCTCGTTTCAATGCCATAAGTTCATACCAAAACTCTGAGGTTAAAACACCTTGCAAAGGCATCTAAGGCTCACCAGCCTTGGTCTCTTATATAGATTAAAAGGTGATATCCCTTGTGGGTGGGTACCTCCAGGCCCAGTTGTTCATCCCAGTACTTTCCATCTAAGATTAGATTTTTTTCAACTCTAGAATATGATGGTTCTTGTGCACAAAAGCAATTGAGAGGCTGCACCAACATTCAGTACAGGCAGGACATGTCCCTGTCAGTCCATCAGTCCCGTGTTTGCTTAAAATCCCCTTCTCAGCTGGCATCCCCACTCCATCCCTCCCTGCTAACTGAATAAGGAGCATGTAGATGTTTCCTGAAGGGGCTTTCTAAAGGCACTAATTTGATACACACAGGGCATCTTCCTGTAATGAATGTTCCTGAGGTAGGTAATTGAAGCTGACTATGCATAGGTGGGTGGAGGCAACAGAGCAGCACTGCTGGCAGAGATCATGGGATTAATAGAAGAAAATTTATTTTATGCTCCCCAACTTCTAATTGTGCTGTATTTTGAAGGTGGTTGCACTCTTCCTCTTCTCCTCACTTTTTTTTTTGTTTCATCTTGTGAATCTGTTCTGCACTTTCTCATTTTTAGCTTTTATATTTGCTGCTTTCTTCTCCTCTGCCTCATGTTCTCCTGCTTCCTGAAAAGCCGTGTGCTGTGGTGTGCCAGGCAGAGGCCCTGAGGCTGGCCATACCTTTCTACACGGCATCCAAGGATACACTATAGCAAATTCCCTGATATTTCCTTGTGGTAAATAGCAGCAAGAAGACAAGAGGGAGCAAAGAATAGCATCATTGGGAGAAACCGGGTCAGAGGCTGAGGTGGGTGTGCAAATGCGGCCCTTTTGATAAGAAATTTCCAAAAGGCTGCAGATAATTTCTCATCAGGAATATTCTCCTTGATCACAGACCCCTGTGCTCTCATTTGGTGCTGAGAGTCAGGAAATAGTGGCAGCATTGACCCTTTCCATTTATTTACAGCATTTCCTTTTGCTTGCTGGGGAGCAGAAAGGGTTGTCTAAAGGGCTTAACTTTGAATAAGTTTGATTTGCTGAGTAGAGGCACTTGCTGTTCCTATACCTTGGGAAGCACATGGTGGGGGAAAGATGACTTCTGGAGCCCAGGGACTGGGGTTTTTCCTCACACATCTAGAAAGCCTGGATTGACAGAAGTGCTGACAAGAACCCACTGGTAACATGCCAGTAAACAGACTAGAAAGCATCTGCCCTGCATTTCAATAGTGTAAACCTGACACTTAACCCCCGTTTCTTTTTTTTAACTGCTTAATGTTTGGTACTTACAGGAATGTTTCAGCCACTAAATTGATGGGATTGAGCTCACAAAATGTTTCATCTCTAGTGACTGTCATGAGAGGTCTCCACACTGCATTGGGGAGTTCAGTGTTGCCTCCACTTTCCACAGTCAGATGCTGGGATCTGGTGGGATGGAGCCTTCACAGGAAATTCCAGCAGCACTGCAGAAAAGGTGGGATCAAAACTGGGAGCTCCAGCAGTCCAGTCCAGACCTCACTTCCATCTCCACATGTCCAGTGCAACCCCAGATACAAACCAGAATCAGACTAAACGTGTGCTGTGATCACTGCGTGCTTGGTGCAGTGCAGCAGGGCAAACATCCTCCAAAGCACAGCCCTTCTTAAGCACCTGATTTAGGCATTAACTCGGTCTAATAATTCAGCAGCATTTGAACCACAAGTGCAGCATATGTATAGTGGTACCTCCACTTTTCCAGGTCGCCACCGGGAGTCATTTGTCGTTTTGTTTTGCACTGTTGAAGTCGGACAGGATGCTCGAGCTGAGGACAGGAGCAGTGAGTGCTCCCTCTGCTGTCTGTGGTCTTTCAGGTTCCTGGCTAATCTGCTCCCTGCTCAGATTAAATGATTTGCCGGGCTGGAGATGACACTGGAAGCTGTTTGGTCTGCAGATGTCTCTGTAAAGGACCCATCAAATACATTTATTGCTGTTTATTACATATTACAGCCTGTGTGTGGCTGTGAATTCAGGTTTGGACTGAGTGTAATATCCCAATGAGAAGGGATAGATGTGTTGGTTTTGTACTCAGCTGAGGATGGACAGGACTGGGGGACACTCATGCAAGTGGTCCTTCCTGAGGAGATGACAGCTGTGATGTGTCATCCTGCATGAGGCAAGAGGAAATAAAATCCTGTTCAGTTTTGGGTAGAAATCTCAGGTCTGTAAAGCAGCTTCTTCTGTGGACTTCTCTGATGGTTTGTTTCAGGCAGGTTTCTTCACTCCTAAAAGAGAGAACGATGGAGACTCAGACCAGGACACAGGACTTGACTCAGCATCAAAGACTAAGGCCCTTAGGGAGATGCCAAGAAGTCAAGGGGGAATGGGGCAAGGATTTTTAAAAGCAATTAAGCAATTTAAGAGCAAAAGTGCCTCTAAATTACTCTGAATGTTGGGATTATTAAACTTATTTACCCTGGTCCTTTTTTGTTTGGGTGAAGAAAGAAAACATTCTGGCTATTTGAACTGGGCAGTGCCTTTCCAGAGAGCAGCAGCACGTTGGGGGGCAGCCCTTCCCTTTGCCTTGGACTTGTGTGGCTCCTCACTTCATGTTTACGAGGCCTCTTTTTGCTTTTGGAGAAAAGACCCTCTTTTGGAGGGTCTTCCCCTTTGTTTGCTTGCTTTGTGGGCTTTTTTTGTCCCCTCAGCACTCTCTATTTGCAAAACCACATTCTGGAATTGTGCTCAGGAAGACACTCCTGTGTTTCTCTGTAACATAATCGATCCTTTGTTATGGTGTTTCACTTAGTTTAGGTGCCCCTGAAGGATGAGCAACTGTGGTCAGAAGCAACAAGGTTTTCTGGCTGTGATTGTTCACTGGCCTGGCAACTAATAAAGGTGCTATTTTTCTTCACCTTGGATAAACTGCAAACAAGTCTCTACATGCACAAGACGTGGAGGTTCAATAACCCAAAGGGCTCATTGTTAAGCAAGGCAAGTCATCCTCTGAGGCTGGGCATTAGATGGTTTTCTACATTTAAGAAAGGAAATTACCATAAATATATTTTTTGTTGTTGTTAAGTTTGGCCCTTGATTTGTTAACAGCTATACACATTAAACAAGCTAAAATAAAATATAGCGTTAAAAAAAACAGATATAAAAATAAGGCAAAGGAGTAACAGAAACAAGCAGCAATCTGATCCTGTATCTGAGTTCATCCAGAACTGGAAGCTGTGAATTGTAAGCAGGCAGCTAAAAGACAAAATGGTAGTAATTTTAGAAGTTTTGTTCGAGTTTATGAAAGTAAGTGAGAACATACTTTTAGACCAAGCACATGTGGATGAGGGAAGCTGAATCACTGGCAAATCAGAGGCAGGAAGAAAGAGGTGGATGTGGAGGTCAGGACTGGGAAGGGTCCTTGCCTAGGATATGAATATTTTGTCTAATGCATAAGGAGATGGAAAGGTGAAGAAAGGCCACAGACACATCAGTTATTTGCAAATTGCACTATGTCTTCCCTCCCTCTGCCCAGTTTCAGCCATGGTGTGGAGCAGGCAGCGATACATGTGCATGCTGCATCCATCCATCTTCATAATAGCTGGGGTAAATTGCACAATCTTTGGGAATATCATCTGCAGGCAGCTCTTACTGCTGCTCCCAGCCTCTGTCCAGTAATCTGTGGCTCCAGGGGCTGGGCACATTTTGAAACTGTGGTGAGACAGAAAGTATTTGTATGGTGCTGTTCCTCTCACCTTTTTATTCTATTATTCTGCTAAATCACTGCTTTGTAAGTAAGCATTCCTCTAGGACTGGCAATTCAAGATCTTGTAATTCAACATGACTAGAGCATGGTTCTTTGTACCTGTAGGAAGTGAGGAATCTTTCCACTCAGATTTTGCTTATATCCTTGGGGAGAGATTCCACTCTGAAAACTCCAGCATTGTACATACAGAGCTTCCCAGTGGTTTGTTTTCTGAAGAGATCTTGCTTGCAGGGGAAAATTACACTGCTACAAGGAAGCTTTGAAGACCTGCAATAGTTAACATGAAATTAGGCACATAAGGTGACCAGATAAACACAGAGCATTAGATGTGATAGTCAGTGTATCATTTTTTTGTACACTGAATGCAAGGCCGAAGTGAATCTCTGAAGTGTTGCAATTCCACAGGACCACAGCCTAACTGGATGTTGTTTTGCAATGCTGAGCAGCCCTTCAGTGTAATTGCTTCTTCCCTCCCAAAGCCTGAACATCTGGATTTATGGTGACAAAAGCAATCCAGCAAGAAAGGGAATGAGAAATGGTACCCCTGTGGATTAGAAGACACACTAGATGTAATTTGAGTTACAGCACATGTAAGACACTCTCTGGCATCCCCCAACTGTCCCATCCTTAGTAACAGTTCCACTGCTGCTCACTGTTGGGAACTGCTGCTCACAGGGATGGATCCTCAGCCAAAACATCTCTCAGAGCTCCTCTGCCATCACCTAAATGGTGATCCATCAGCCACCTTCAGCAGGAACTACTGATAACAGCCTCTACCATTTTGCCCTAATATCAATTCATTAATTACCTTTCTGTGTTTTAGGTGCATGTTGGTTAATTTTCACCTGCCACTGCCACTGCTCTGGGAAGAACATACAACCCATGTGCTACAAGATATAAAAACTCTACAGCTGAAGGGGATGCAACAGTAACTGAGGTGACCACTGGGACAATTATGAATTTTGGTGCCTCCTGAAGGAGCTATATGTACCCTCCTCACACATCTGTGCCTCTGCCTGAGGTGGCTGCTAATGCTCTGTGGAGTCAGGTGAGGAATGTGGATGTGTAGGTAGGCTGATGTGTTCTTCACTGCTCCTTCTGATTAACACAGGAGGAGGCTGTGCTAGAGGGGCTTCCCAGGTCACAGCCTGGCTTGATGGAGGCTTCTAAAAAATACCTAATTTATTCAGTTCCTGGAACTGAGCTGATGCTGGTACTGTCATGCCAGGCCGAGGAGGAACTGAACTGTGTCCATATTTGTGAGTGACACACTTCTGACTGCTTCCCATTGTGCAACAGAGGATATAAAGGGTGAGTGAGCAGATAGCAAAAATCTCCAGGCATGCAAATGAAGGGGGAGGTATACATTTTTTCCAAAAACATTTCTTTTTGGTATGTAAAAAGAAGGGTCCTTTGTTCAGGGTATTTCTCACCCAGAGCTGCACCTTGGAGAAAAGCAAGAGCTAGTGCTCATATTGTTGCTAGTGATTAAGAATTCCCACAGGAGTTCAGTGTATCTTTGACATAGGCTCATTCCTTTGTGTGCTGGCTGCCTCCATCCCCATCAGTGAGGCTTTCTCTGCCTCTCTCTCTCTTCTCCCATTGCCTTCTGCCCTACCAACTTGAAACAGCATCTTTTGAATAATCATTGTTGACACAAGCTGTCTTAGTTGTAGATGCTGCAGGGGTTGGGAAGGCTCCTCAAGCAAAGAAGTTCAGTCCTTGGGGTCATGGAAACCAGCCAGGAATTTCTGCTCTGCCATTCCCAAGGGCATGAGGAGCCCGCAGAGGAAAACCAAAGGTGACCATTTCCTCAGTTTAAATGTCATTGACCTGAATTGCAGATGTTTTCCAAGACTTTTTAAGATCAAGAGAGCAGCTTTGGTATCTTTATGGAGGATCATTTCAAATTACAGAATCCTATAAAACAATATAGGAGATTTTTATTTGAAAATAAGAAAGCATCCTCACTGTCCTTTTCAAGCTTCAGAGCTTTTTTTAAATAACACCTGATACATGAGTCCAGCTTGTTCATTGAGGGAGCTGGATATTAATGGCCAGATACTATTTCTTGAAATTATGAACACAGAATATCAAGATAGTCTAAAATGTTAACTTTGTGCTACAGGATCACTGAGGATAGTGTGTTACTCAGAAGGAGAAAGGAGGTGACAGTGGGACTAAAGCTGCCTCTTTTCTCTAAGGGTGATATCTTAACAGCTCTCATGGGAGGAAGGACATGTTCAACCTAATAGGATAATGGAATAATATGTTGAACATATCAGCTTTGACACAGACCATCTGGTGTCTGTAGACACAAATAACCTAAGGAAAACAAATTTGAAATGTTTCAGGAAATGGCTATATGCATGCAGCACAGTGGGGGGGGCAGGAGGGTGCCTGTGTGTAGAAGGAAAGAGATAAAAGCCCCTCTCTTTGGCTGTGGGAAGAGTGTCTCACTCGTTCCTGGAAAGGACTACATTCCTTCCTTAATGATATTTGGGCTATAAATTTAGTACTGTCATCTCCTCTGGACCCACAGAACTCTGCACTGTGAGGTTGGACCAAAGGTCTCCTATGGAGTCGAGCTGGTAAACAGAAAAATCCCCAAAGCCAAACAAAGAATCTTACTACAGTTGGAAATCCTTCTTAATGTTGGACATTTGCTCAGAAATTGTTGGTATGGTAACTATTGCTCAGCAGGGAAATTATCTCCACCAGTAGGTCATCCACAATCTCTTCCCTTCCTTCCCTCTACTGCCTTTGTGTTTCTAACACATCCTGTCTTCTCATCTCTGTCGGCTGGTTTAAATTCCAGTGACTTGTGTGTCACTCAAGTCAAGTTACAAGTTGTGTCTTGAGGCCCACGTGAGTCTGTTCTGTGTGTACAGCCTGGCAGGCACATCTCAGTGTTGTGTGACCACCCTAACGTGGTGACCCAGAGGCATCACTCCCATCACTCTGGGTTCCCTCTGCTGTGGCTGGGAACGTGTCGCCAATGACAGCATCAGTGACATAAACTGCTAACGAGCCTTTCAAAGATGCTGAAAATACCCAAGATCTTGCAGAGTAAAATCAATCCTTGCAGATCCCCCCTTGCCTTAGTGCACAGGTGCTGTCTCTCATTTGGAAATTTTCGTTTTGTGCCATTACAAGTCTGCAGACATTTGTATGGGCTCAGGAAGGACAGCAGAATGTGTTACACTCTTCATAAGTACACCTTCCTTCTTCCTCATGTGACAGCAGCATGTCAACAGCAAGTATCACTTTCCTGTGCAGGAATGGCTTTGATAAAAGGTACACTAATAAGATATACTCCATTGATGAGTTATTTCTGGCACAGACAGAACTGGAAGGAAGTCAGCATTACAACAGCCTGGGAAGGTCTGAGAACCCTTTAAACACTTGGCTCAGAAATAGATCTTTTCCTTTTATCTAGGAGACTTTTTCTTTCCTGTTAATTAAACTTCTGTTTTGTCTTCCTCATGCCCTTTTGCCAGCATCTATGCTGTTCATGAAGACACCAGTTCAATAACCATCATTTAGAGTGTCAAGCTTACATTACTACTGTTTGTTTGCCAAGTGCAGCTGCAGCCGTCTGCCCAATTCCATGTTGCTCTGAGCCAGAGATATTGGCCTTTACTACATAAATGTGCCATTGAGGCCTCACAGCATCCCTTCCATGAACTGTCCTTAAAGGATGGCAAGTTTTGCTGTTTTCCTACTTCTCTGAAAAAAGGGCTTGTTTACACTGAACAACTGATTTGGGTTGCAGTGGAGTCTGCAGTTCAAGTGAGATATTACTTCCAGTTAGCACCCTGTATTCTCAGTAATATCACAGATATTCTCATTGTGGAATAAGAGTATGCTACTCAGAAATAATTTCTACAGCACATCAGGATATTCTCAAGTAGAAATTTCCAGGCTGGGTGTCAGTGTAAGTCCCTGTGTATAAAACCTCTCTAATCCTGAGAGACTGTGTCCAGGTGTCAGGGATATGGATCAACTCATTGGGCAAATTCCATTGGAGGGCTGAAGCCTCTTTGCCAATTCTTAGCACAAAATTGTGCTCCCACATCAAGGTGCAGCAAATGGATCCCACAGATGCTCCCTTTTTCCTTCCCTTTCCTGCCACCAAAATAACTCTGCAGGTCTAGTTCCTTCTGGGAACTAGAAGGAGCTGTGGAGCTCCTGGGAGCTCTGAGTTGAAAGGCTTTGGTGAGAAACTAATGAGGAAGTATTTTAACATGGAGAATGTCCTGGTTTTGGGCCAGCCTGTGCAGCCTGCACTGGAGGTCCTTTTGTACAGGGCCCATATGAGAGATCTAACACATTTTCCCCCAATAATTCTAGTGGTGGGAAGGGTCTCATCCTCTGTGAGAGAGAGCCTTACTGTAATTTCCTCAATCTCAGCATGAACGCCTTCCCAGAAAAGCAAGGTGTTGACTGTTAGTGGATGTTGCTGTTCCTTTTGTGCTGTCAAGTGTGAAACTAAAGATTAATGTAGCACTGTATTGACTGCTCTGTGCAGGTTTTGACCTGCCTGAAAAATATTCAGTGCCTATCCTAAAAGTGACCCATTTTGTGTCCAGTTCAGTGGGCAAGCTCTAGAAACAAACCTCTTTAAGGTCCTCGTTGAGTGGCTTTGAATACCATCAAACCCTAAACCATATAACTGAGAGCCAGGGCAGTGTATCAAATCATGTAATACCACCTTGCCACAGACCAAGCTATGGCCCAAAGCTCTCACCTAGAAAATAATGGGTCTTGGGGCCATCTAATAAGCTCTCCTGGAACAATTTGCAATTTTTTGCAAGGGATATTTTTTCAATGACTTTTTTGGTCTTAAGGGCTAGGTAAGGCTCTTGTATTCCACATTTAACTTGGATGGCTGTGAGGTAGCTGTTTGGGATTACATTACAATCAGATCCTTTATGCAGGGTTAAATGACTGAAAATTGTCCTTTTTGGAATTTCAGACAAGCTTCCATTCCTTTCAATACATCTCTATCAAAAGCTTTTCCAAAGTTTACACAATTCACATAGAGCTTCCACTCAGAGGGGAACTCCTCGAGGATTTTAAAGATAGCCCTGTGATAAACTCAAGCCCCTCTTTCTCGAAATCAGATCAATCAATTCCAACTTAGATGTTTGCTAATTCCATTATCTAACAATATTCTTGACAGGAATCGAGCAGTATAGAATTGTCACGTTCCAGACTCTTCCTCATCTCTCCAGCTCTCACACTTCGAAATACCCAGTTTCTGCAAGGATTGAAACAAAAGATCTTTCTCCTCCAGTGAGGGGAGGGACATCTTCCTCTTCCCAGATTATACCTAAAATTCCTTCATTTTGGTATAGACTACCCACTTTGATGAAGGATTAGAACACTATTTATAGTAGTGCTTAAAACCAGGCTTCCTGAACCCGTGGAAAACAAATGCGCCAGATTTTATTCTTTT
Organism: Rhabdornis inornatus; assembly: GCA_013397075.1. Classification (NCBI taxonomy): domain Eukaryota; kingdom Metazoa; phylum Chordata; class Aves; order Passeriformes; family Rhabdornithidae; genus Rhabdornis; species Rhabdornis inornatus. The sequence goes on along the minus strand of VWZS01010386.1, from coordinate 59,430 downwards.
GTTCTTTTAATAAACTGTCCGTGAGATTCTTCCCCTCCCCTCCTTTCCTGCTGGTTTACTTGCATTCTTATATGTTCAGTGTTTTTCTGTTCTGTCTTTGTTCCAGTTTATCAGCAATTTACACACAGTTGTTTCCCAGACTTCATGATTTCAACAGCAAAAATAACACTGACCTTTTGAGCCCGTGAGGAATCTTGGTGGTAATTTAGCAGAAAGTTACAGTAATGAACAAGAACTATGCTCTTAAATGTTAGATCACTAAATGTGTTTTATGAGACTTTATTACTTCTTTAATGCACTTCCTGTGTACCAGGGAGACAGCCATATTCCAGAGGAGGATGAAGATTTTAATTGGCAAAGCAGCCAATTTGTGAATCTCTTCTGCTTTAAAAATACATTTTCAGGTGTGATTCAGTCAAAGCAATCAAGGAAAATGTTTCTAGCTAGAAAGACAACAGGACTAACAGAAGGGATCTTCCAAAGACATATTAACTCTGGAAACTGTGAGCTGGGCTTTTCCTGTGGGAGGGAGGGGAGAGTGGCTAAAAGCTTAGATTTCACTGCCCAGATTTGGGGCTGCCTGGGGACTGCTTTGGCCCCAGGCACGCCTGAGAGCAGACAAAGTGTATTGTCAACAACAAACTTCCTCAGTTTTCAGCCACTTCCCCTCACCCAGCCTTCAGAACAGCAGGAAGCCAAAAGCAGAGGACACAAAGCCAACTAGATGAGGTTTATAATTTGGCTTTGCTGCTCTATAGGTGTTGTACCTCCGGCTGTTGCAGAGTTCACAGTTAATACAGGTAATCTAAATGCAGGCTGGCATTTTCCATCCATATCAAAATCCTCAACTTCACTTAGGCTTAAGTTTACATACAGACATATTTCTAAAATAGGTAACAGTGCTTGTAAGGATTTAAGTAGAATTAGGAAGACAGCTTTGTCTGTAAAGGCAAAAAACCAAACCCCAAAAGCCTCACCAGAGTTAAATGTTATCAGCAAGAGGTCACAGTACAAAGGAGTGAGTTTAAAATAGAGAATTTTGGTTTTCCTGCATCGCAGCACCCTTAAACCAAAGCAGGAGAGACAGGAAGGTTACCAACTCCCTTCTTTTAGCTGTGTTATTAAGGAGCCTGAAGCTAGTGTTTTATCTTCCCTCTGTATTTTAGACCTTCTCCTCTCCTACACTTCTATTATGCTAATTCCCCTTCACTGCCTGTCTCTTACACTTGAAATGTTTTGAATCAGGTGTGTTTCAAGATAATTGTGTTATATTTCCACATGTAGCAAGGGAATTTGTATTTGAGGTGAAGCAATGTAAGGACCTGATTGCAGCAGAATTCAGCACTGGAAAAGGACACTGTAGAAGATAAATTTAAAGGGTATTGCAGCATTAAAAAAGCAAGCTTAGACAGAGCACCAGCATCATGTGCCCTTGCAGGACACATCTGTGTCCACCCAAATCCCTTGATAGGTGTTAATGACCAGCAGCATGACACTGGGATATCTGAGGCAGCTACTGGATTAGGGACATGAGATATCAATTTATTTAGCTGCTCTGGGGAACTCTGACCAATTTCAAGGACTGACAGGTGAAGAAAGTGTCAGAAACACGATTCACATGATGATAGTAGCAGGGTTTGTAAGAAGCTGGGTGTTTCAGAGGGAGTACATATACCTGCTACTGCCTTAGGAAGGACAGGCAGAAATGCTGCCTCTAATCCTGCCTACAAGCACTGATTTGTGATGCTGTTCAGCCCTTCCTCCTATCTTGGGCTACAGTGGAAAGACTATGTTTGTTTGTTTAAATCTTTTCTTGGGTCTTTCCCAATTTTAGCCTGAACTCCAGATACTTGGCTCTTAAAAATCAGTCTCCAGTGTGCTTCTGACTAATGCCAGGGTGCTATTGTGGGGTTTTACAGGAACTCTTGGGAACAGTCTTGCAGCACAGAGCTGTGGACTAGCACTACCAAAGCCCAGCTTCAGCTCTGCAATGGTGTCTCTGCAATGGCAGGGTTTCAGCACAGAAACACACGAGAACTGTTTCTGTACAGACTGCACTGTGCAGTCCTGACTTTATGGACCACCCTGACAGAGGGCAACAGAGATGAAAAGCATGTGCACTTCAGAACTGTTTTGCAGGAATTTTCCCTCGTTTTGAAGTGCTTTTGTTCCATAAAATACTTATTTTCCTCTAAATCAGTTATTACAATCTGGGTTCATACCAAAAGGTTCAGCTGTTTCCCAAAACAATTACTTGGTCCAGGTAATGCAGAACTGGGAAGAAATTTAAATACAGAGGTTTGAAGAAATCAGAATCAGAACTGGGATCTGGATTCAAGCATCCTACTTAACAGATAATTGCAATGACTGAGGTAGAACATTCAGACTTAAAACCAAGCCCTCTAATATGCTTTGTCTGGGATATGGAAGGCATCTTCCTTTATTAGGTTACTTTCCTGCCCAACATTAACATTTCGTGCTTTGAAGGTTTATTGTGTTGGCTGGAGTTATACCTTTATATACACACAGTCCCTATGGAATAGCCTGATCTCCTTTCATCATTATTAGTAATTCTAGGCTTGTCATTTCCTATTCATGCAGTCTGGACCTCACTGCGTTGTTGGAGGATGGTTGATACGGTGCACAGGAAATGTTCTATTTTTTCAGGTCTCCACTGTTCCTAAGTATTCTTTTCAGGGGCTTCAGTTTTATTGCCACAAAGTCCATTTCCTACATGTAGTACAATTTACTAAATTACAAATAAACAAGGCACCAATAGAGAAGTCAGTGAAAGTTCACACTAAGAATAGAACTTGAAGAGAAAGGTTCAGTTATGTGACCTTCTTCAGGAGCTGGATACAAAATAGACCTGCTGTTTTTCCCTTTAATTTGCAGTCCAGGCAGAAAAGAACTTGAACAGTTCCCAGAGAAACCCAGGCCCTTCTGTTTGTTTCTATGAATCCTCCAGAAAAGCTTTATCTGTTGACATCCTGGCTATGCTGATATGGAAATGAAATTACTTGGCCTCCTCATTTCCCCCCTATATTGTTAGCTGATTTTTTCGTTGATCTCCATCCCTGCAATGTTTAAAGATCTGCCAGCCATGAACAGAACTAAATATTACAGATAGATACCTTTAAAATTGGCCATTAAAGAAAATCAGGATCATCAGATGAAAAATCTAATATATGTATCAGTCACTGCTTGTCATTGCCCTTCAGAAACATGTCTGGGAAAGAAAAGTAATTTCACTGAAAACTTTTTTGTTTAAAAGGGTGAATTAGAGAGAAAGAATCACGTATCCCCAAATGCCTTGATGAAGCCAGACTACTGCCGGACACTTTCTGCCTGAAGTTAAATATTAGACACTCTTTCCCTGACATTCTTTTTTTATTTAGTCTAAAAGGCTTAATATTTAACTCAAAATACCTAACAACTGCAAATGCTAAGTGCTGAAAGTTGTTACATCCTCCAGCAGATACATAAAGCAGTGCTCAGACTCAGTGGGATATATTTAGAGATGTGTAGCCATCCCTGGACTCCGTGTTCCACTCCAATGAGGAACCCGGTTGCTACGTTGTGAATTTCTGTGTGTTCTGAAGCAGAAGGCATGGCCAGTGGTTCAGTGGGAATCACTGCTTCAAAAAGAGTGTCTGCCTTGTACCTGCAGAAGGAAATGTCCTTTATTTGATGCACTTTTATTTTGTCCCAGATAAGGTCTTAATTGGTTCAATCCTTTATCTGACATTAACTCTGTTTTTGGGATGGATTTCCAATCATAGTGGGCCTCAAAATCCATGTTAAACTCAAAGTTATTTATTACTGGCTCCTGTTCAGAGTTTTACTGCAACTTCACACACACATATCCATGAGAACCACTGCCATTTAATGACCTATTTCCAAGCCTTTTTGTTGGAAAGGTACAATTAGAAAAATCTCCTAAGGATGTTCTGCTTTTAGATGAGTTGTGTCTGAAGCACAAGAGTTGGTCCAGAAGTGGCAAATAGCCAGGAAAAGCCACATCCCCTGGACATCCCATCGGACGTGCCAATGGAACCAGGGCTGGTGATTTTCCTTTTTCCTTTCCTTTCCTTTCTCCTTCCCTTTCCCTTTCCTTTCCTTTCCTTTCCTTTCCTTTCCTTTCCTTTCCTTTCCTTTCCTTTCCTTTCCTTTCCTTTCCTTTCCTTTCCTTTCCTTTCCTTTCCTT
>VWZS01010386.1:32163-54802 GCA_013397075.1 Rhabdornis inornatus | reverse complement strand
GTTATTTTATTTTTTCTTTTCTTTTCTTTTTTATTTTTCTTTCCCTCTTTTCCCTCTTTCCCCCCTTTTTCTCTCCTTCTTTGTGCTCATGCAGTAGGTCAGGGACCACCATAACGCATTTCCACGCCAAGTGACTTTAGTGGACTCTCTGATTTTTGCGGTTCCTTTCGAGCACGAGCACCCACGAGTCCAGGCCGCTCGGTTCCCCTGGGGGCCGCAGCCGCGGCCGGAGCGCTGAGGGCGCGGCCATGGCGCACCCGGCCCTGAGGGCACCGCGGGCCCGGCCGGGACCGTCCCGCCAAAACCCGTGAGGGGCGCGGGGCGTGCCCGACGGGGCCGCCCGGGCCAAAGTCCAGGGGCCCGCCGAGCGCCTGAGGGGCCGCGCGCGCTCGCCCTCCGCCATGGCGGGAGAGCTGGAGTCGCTGGAGTCGTGCCTGGAGCGGCACATCCCGCCCGGGGAACTCGCCGAGGTGAAGCGGATCCTCTATGGGGGCGAGGCCAGGTGCGCCAGCAGGACGGGCTCGCCCCCCGCTGTCTGCGGGTTTCTGTCCCTGAGGGGAAGGAGTCAGTGTGAGGGCAGGTGTGCAAGACACAGGGCTGGGCTGAGGGGAAAAAGGAGAAGTGGGGCTTGTGGTGGTGCAGTGAGGTGACTGGGGTGTTTTGGAGGTGACCCAGGCGTGGGGAGCAGGACAGTGTGAGAAGGTGACGGACACGGCTGGAAGAGCTGACAGGAATAGTGACATCGGGGTGATGGAGTCTGAAAAGTAGGGACTAAACTTGAGGAAAATACATTGGAGGGAAAGCACTTATAATCTAGGTACGGCAGGTGGAAGTTTGTGCAAATGTGCTTGATTTGTGCAGCAGGGTGTTAGTGTCTGTCTGACAGTGGGAGATGGGTGATGTGGAGGTGAAATGTGAGATCAGCTCATGAGCTGGTCACTGCCTGTCCCTTGGCTCATGGCTGAATGTTGGGGCATGGGAACTTGGGTGTCTCTGCAGAGTTACAGAATTGTCATCCCCTTGGTCCATTGCATTCAGAGCAGAAAAGGAGAACATCTCATCTTGAAACGTTTTTGTTTCCTGTTCAATCCAGAAAACTTGATTTGCCAACTGCTGCACTGTCAGCAGCTCAGGAAAAAGACTTTGAACTACAGGGCTATGGATTTGAAGCTGCTCCGGAGCAGTTGAGAAGGCCACGTATTGTTCGAGTGGGACTGATACAGAATAAAATTCCTCTTCCCACAGACACAGCAGTGGCAGTCCAGGTACACAAACTGAGACTGGGGCTGTTTCTAACTCCTCTTCTGCTGGATTGACATATAACACAGTTCAGTTGTTGATTTTAGGAACTGTATCATGAAATGTCTAACGATTGTCTGGCAGTACAGAACCCACCACTACTGCAGCAGAGCATCCTGTAAGATATTTGAATGACACATTTGGTTTTACTGTTTCTCAGAAACATCTCTTGTGTTTGCCTAGCATGCCCAAACTCCTTGCAGTTTTTCCTAAGCTAAATATTTAGTAGCTCATTTTGTACATGAAAATCCTTTGCCTCTAAGATGAAACACAAAATCATTTACACAGAATCAAAAGGGATGGCAACCAGTGGAAACCACAGGTGCAATTCTTGTTTTAATTGAGAAATGTTCCATTACAGGAAAATCCATTAGAGGAAACAGATTAATAAAGCTGTGTTCATTATTCTTTGAACAGCAGTGAGTGAAATCTTATTACAAGATAACATGGTTTAGTGGTGACTTGGCAGTGCTGGGTTAATGGTTGGACTTGGTTGATGATTTTAGAGGTCTATTCCAACATTAGTGATTCTGAAACCATCATCTCTTAACATCTTGGACACAACAGCACTGAAGTGAAAAATATGTATAGAAATACATATTTCTATATGTATCTAGAAATGCTCCTGAGAGTAGCTTTAAAAAAGGGAAAGAAAATGCTGCATTTATAAAATCTCCTGGAGCAGTAGTTTTGTACAGTGACAGGACAGAACATTTCTGAAGTAGTTTGTTTTGGAAAGATTACCTATCACAGATGCAAGTCATTAATGTAGTAAATGGATCGAGTTTGTGGATTCTTTATAACAGCTGTTGAATAAAGTATCAGCTATATCAATGATTTTACTTTATGAATAACTAGTTAACTATTTCTGTAAATCAATGTACAATTTTTGGTTTCATAGGTCACTGCAGTCTTGTCTTTATTTATTTGTTTTTGACACCTGAAAGTAGCAATGCAAAGTACTACACCTATGCTTATCTTTAAGTAGAACACTCTAGAAAACTAATTAATAAATACTTTGATGATTTTTCTTGGTAATAATAACTTAACTCTTACGACAGAGGGTTTAACATCATGTAGGTTGTTTACAATGAGCAGCAAAATTACAGTTTTTGTTGATTCTGTTTAAGCTTTCAGCATTTTGCAAGTCAGGCAGCAGTGAGTTTCCAGCTATATAAATGTTGCAGCTATGGAATTAGAATCCCATTGGAATGCTTTCTCTATTTTCAGCATCTAAATGCTTTTAAAAATCTATATCTGACTCTATTATCAGTGTTCAGGAATGATACCTCGAGTTACTCCCCCTGAAAGCAATGGCACTAAGTATAGAACAAGATAAACTCCATGTGAACAGAGGTTGTAAAAGCAGGCAGTTAAGACAGAGGTGAGTTAGGACATGTGGCTTTGTTAATGGTGTGACATTTGTCACCATCAGGTGGCTGCTCTGCACAGACGCATCGAGGAGATGGTGGGAGTGGCTGCAATGTGTGGGGTCAACATTGTGTGTTTCCAGGAGGCTTGGAGTGAGTATTTTCTCTGGTTCCCTGTGGGCTGTCAGAAGTCAAGTGCTTTGTATTTTAACAGGTGTCCTGTACTAAGTCTTGTAAGTAAACGGTAGAAATCTTCCAAGATACAGCAATTGACTGTAGTGATTTGCTTCCTAAAGGAAAAACCAAAGAGTCTGAGGTAGCAGAACTGTATGGAAGAGATATGAGGGGTCTGTATTGAAGACTGCCATATGGTATTTGGAGCTCCTTCATGGCATCCTTTATGACCCTTTCCTCATTTTTTTTCTCCTAAAACTTTAGGGTTTTTTTCTAGACAGGTATTAAAATTTAAAAATCTCTTTTTCATTACCATGGCGTGTTTGAGGCTTAATAGAAGCAAACACCTTCACTTTCATGGGCAAGTGAAGGCCCATGAAATATTTGTGAAAACAGATTATTCACAGTGTACACTAGTGGCTGGGGTATACTGTCTTTTTACCCCTACTGAGACTTGCACTAAGTGGATCCATTCTCTTCTGGCTTGCCCTGTGTGAGCTGAAAGCTCCTTGTCCTGGCTAAAATAGTTTTAAATAGGTTTTGCTTTTAAACAAGGAAAACAATTGAATGATTCTTAATTATGTAATTTTTTTCATGCAAATAGCATGTATTTCTTGAGTGACATGAACGTTTTTGTACATTTTGCCTTGCTTTGATGTTTTCCAGCCATGCCCTTTGCTTTTTGTACAAGAGAGAAACTTCCTTGGACTGAATTCGCTGAGTCAGCAGAGGATGGGCCAACAACAAAATTCTGTCAAGAGGTAAAAAACCAACCAAGCAAGAGAAAGACCAACCTACATAATTTGAAGGAAAAGACACTATTCCAGTGAACTGGCAGGGAGAATTTGCTGTATTTCTCACTTGTACCTGTGTTATTTAACATTTCTAGTTAACATGTAATGCTGTTTTACCTTTTCTTTTAATTAACTGTTTTCAGCTGGCTGTGGTGTCTGCCATTCTGGGGTGCTGCAGGCTGGTGTGTAACAGAGGAATTGTGTTCATTTGTGCAGCTTGCAAAGAAGTACAACATGGTTGTGGTGTCTCCAATCCTGGAGCGAGATGAACTGCATGGTGGGATTCTGTGGAATACTGCAGTGGTCATTTCTAATTCTGGAGCACTCCTTGGAAAAAGTAGGAAAAATCACATTCCAAGGGTTGGAGATTTCAATGAGGTAAGATGCAGTATTGTGACAATCAAGTTAGTCTTACCTTGTAGCTCTTGTTTGTGCCAGCATGTGTTGTGTCAGAGTCACAGTGGCAGGAAATGCAATGTCTTTCTAGAAAATGTGATTTACTTACTGTCGAATCAGTTTTTCTGAGATTAAATGATAGTTAGTTAATTTATCAGGAAGGAATATTTTTTGTGAGTGATGAGTCTTAAAGGAAAAATAACATTGAATCTTGTTAGGTGCTCTTCCTTGGCCCAGTGAGACTTCAGAAGTATCAGGAATCCTTTAAAAGAATCGTTTAAGTTACAGCTGTGTTATGTTTGTTGTGCGTGATTGGCTTGGGTAGTTTTGTCATGTGTGCACATTGAACTTACTTTAATTTGCAGGGCAATTGTTTCATGGTTCAAGCATGAACATTACTTACAGCCTTTCTGTGTTTCTCTGTGAGGTTGTCTTGGAAATGACAGCTCTTTTGCTTGTGTTTATTCGAGCAGAATCCCTTAATTCATTGTGCCTCTGACTGAATTGCTGGTTTATGGCATCTTCTGTTTACTGATCACATTATTGCAGCTGAAGCCCCCAGCAGGTTTTGGGCCATCCTCCAGAATGAGAAACTGAACTGGCAGTAAAGGCAATGACTGGTAGATCTGAAATGTGTTTATCCATCCATAGAATTATCACAAGCAGAAAGATCAGGATTAAAAATTAACTGAGGTCTAAAAATACATTGTCTTTCCTAACTAAATCTCTCCTTGTCAGCTAAAGTGAGTAATTAACAGAGGCATTTCTTCTAAGCACCGAAGGCTGCTGTATACCTGCAGTTGCTTTTGTTCCCTGCCTACTCCAGTCATCAGACTGAGGCTTCAGAACTAAAGTGCTTTTTTATTAATGTAAAAAGTCCTTTTGGGTCTTAAAACTTTGTGTTTAAAGGTCTCTTGAAGTTTTGACCTTGCTGCCAGACCTGATCAGGCTGGTTTGAGTTTCTCCAGAGGAGGCTGTAGTAGAGTTCTACACAATGCATTTCTGGCACAGTCTGTCAGTCACCAGTCTTGCCTTGTATTTTTAACAATTATTTTGATACTTTTTATCAAAAAATTTAGTCATAGTCCTTTAGCTAGCAAAAGTAGTAATTAACAAATCCATTGGTTACTTTACACATTTTTTACTTTGTTCCTTATGTAATCCAACAAAAAATAAATTCCTGTTGCTTGTGCTAAAGTATGTCTTTCAGTTTTCCTGACAGTGTTTAGTGGAGAATCAACAGATTCCAAGAAACTCAATGTTTCCAGCTATGAAATTGTAGTGAGAGACACCTAAAAAAAGAAAGTATCTTTATTTTCTCATGTGAAGTATAAATAAAGTTTCATTAAGAGTTTTGCATAGTTGCTAAAATAAGTTAGTTCTTAGAATCCTAAATGCCAGAATTACTACAAAATAATCTGTTTATGGCTTCTAGATATACTGTAATGGTCTGGCATTTCTTGTATCTATCTTGTTACAGGATCCGTAGTGTTTACCCAAGACAGCACTATCTTCAGCTGGCTTTGTTAGCAAAGCTTTTTGTCCACTCTTCTGAGCTGAACAATTCTGATAAAGCAACTTCAGAAACCACCCAGGCTACAGGAAATGATTATATTCATCTGTGTTACTTTAATGTTGTTTTCTTTATCAACAAAGTTCAACCTCAAGGAAATATCAAATTTGAAATTATTTCTTGTGGGTTTTCTCTGTAGGGCAGATGGGAAAGGAGCCTTATTAAAATCATGTCCATTGAATCAGTAAGAACTAAATGGAAAGGGCAGAGAGATTGGTCTGTGGCCTATTCAGCCATGTGTGGGAGGCCATATAAACAAAAATCAATTCTTCTTGAGACATCACAGTTTATTGCTGTGGAGAGGATTGTGACCTCTGGTGTGAAATAAAGAAATAGGAACTGATGAATTCCCTGAAGCAACAGCATTCTTGTTTTTCTTCTCCTATTGTAAGAAAAGAAACTGAGAATAGGAGAAAAAATGGAAATATATTCATTCAGCAGAATTGTTTTGAAAAAGGCTTATGTGAGCACCCACCATGTGGTCTGCTGTCTACAGACATGAAAGGAGATCAAATCAGTACCCAAGGGACTGTAATTTCATGAGACCTGATAATAAATAAGAAACATGAGATGATTCTTTTACTGGACATACTGTACCTGTAGCCCTTGGTTTCAGAAGGTGACCCTCCTGTACCAGACTTACAGGATGCCCAGGTTTGTTCCCCAACTGTACCTGCTTGCTTTAGGCCTCAGGTGTTTCTACTTCCTTCAGGATCAATGGCAGTGGTGGTTACAAGGAACAGATAATTTCAATAAAGAGGGGTCTGCTTTACAGCACACCTTCCTTCTCTGATGTCCCCTTGTGGCAGAATGGTGCATTGTGTCCCTTGCTCTTCTGTCTCAGACTGACACCTAAGGATACTGTCAGGAATCAGCCTGGCCACTGCAACTTCTGTACTCCTTTGGGATCTCAGTGTTGTATAAGGAGTGTTGGGTGCCATGTTTTATCTCCTTATCTGTGCGTCTTTATCACTGTCTTTGTCCCTGTCCGAACCTGGTGATGGTACTTTCGGAAAGCAGCACATTTTGGAAGTGCACTGCCTGCTGCATGAAAAAAAGTTCCTTTGCTGGAAAGCAGGTATAAGAGTGTAATTTCTGTGAATACACACTCCTGCTGCTGCCTTGACATTTCTGTATTCATCTTTTCTGCTGTTTAAGTGATTTTGTAAATCTCATCATATTATCCTCAGCCTTCCATCTACAGATTAAAAAGCTTTTTTAGCATTTTTTTTTAAAAAAGCTTTTTTATAGCTTTTAGTTGGAAGTACTTCTTTGCCCTTTATTAGAAGTCTGCCTTTGTGGGTTTTGTTGGTTGGTTGGGTTTTTTGTTTGTTTTTCTTTTTGTTTGTTTGTAGTCTACTTACTACATGGAAGGAAACACAGGACACGCAGTGTTTCAGACACAGTTTGGGACAATTGCTGTGAACATCTGCTATGGGCGCCACCACCCTTTGAACTGGCTGATGTATAGCATGAATGGAGCAGAGATCATCTTTAACCCTTCAGCCACTATTGGGACACTCAGGTAAAATACAAACTGATCTGTGCCATTGCTCCCTTTCTGGGTTAACTTAACCTCTGAGCCCCTCACTGGGGCCTAAAAGGCACTTTGCTGAGGCCTAGGCAGTGCAGTCTCCTTGTTTTGCCTTCACAAAGGAGCCTGCATTCTCCTCCACTAGGAATTTTGGGTTCCCAGTCTCCTCCCAGTAACTGATTCTCTTTCAGAACTTTAATGTACATCAGCAGGTCTCCTGTCTTTGATACAGCATTAACCAGCATCCAGCTGGTGTTATGAAAACTGAGAATTTATTTAGATTTTTTATGTAATATTTTTTCTGTATAATAGGTAGTAGTCATGTTCAGTCTTATTTTACCAGCTTGCATTGTCTATCTTGGAGTGTGGTATGAAATTGCAGTTTTTAGAACCAAGCTGAGATAGGCTCTTGTAGAAACATTTTTTTTAAACCGTTGGCAATTTTATAATTATCAGGCCTCTGGAACCAGACCGGACCAGCATAAACTGTCCCTTGAGATTAATCTTCTGCAGATTAACATTAATTGCACCCTACTGACTTGATTTCCTAGAAGCTGACTTTGGCTTGTTTGACAGAAAATGTGCAGTGTGAGACAGTGAAATGCAGATTTAGCACTGAAGTGTACAGCTGATGAGTAGCTGCTGTGTCTCTGTGTGTTGCAGCGAGGCGCTGTGGCCCATCGAAGCCAGGAACGCTGCCATAGCCAATCACTGCTTCACGTGTCCCATCAACAGAGTCGGAACGGTTCGTGTCTTCATTGTCTCATCTCTCTCCATCACTCAGGGGTTGGAGTGTGGCTTTGCTCAAGGCAGGGCCTGATAGCACTAGAGTGCATGGGTTCCTCTGCTGTGTAACCACTGTACTGGGGTTTATGGTGTGGTTTGAAGATGAGCAGTGATGAAGAGATTGAGAGCTGCCTCTGTTGCTGGCAGGCTATTTGTTGGTTGCAGCTGCTTCCTGTTCTTGAATCTTTGTAATGGGCACCCTCCCTTTTCCTAACTCTTGTACTTTATCTGGTGAAATCAATATTCTTTAGCCAAAATGACTGAAAATTTAATATATCCTTGAGTCAATGGTACACAACTTGTGGCTGTTGTACAGATGCTACCTCTTTCTGGACTGTAAAATTCTATAATGAAATTTAATAGTGCATGCAATAGGTCATTATTACCTTCAGATGAGTCCAGTTATGCTACATGTATATTTTTAAAATTAGATTCCCTGCAAAAATCCAGACTTGTCCTTGCTGCTATGTGAATATGTTTGCCTTTTTTTGTGATCCAAAAAGATATGTTTGGTTAAATATCTCCTCTTTTGCCTCTTTAAAGTTGTGAAATGGATACAAGGCATGTTCCCCAAAGTGTATGAACAACAGGCAGTGATACAAAAAGACCTTGTGTCCTATGCTATCCGTCACAGAAACTAGGCCTCTCTGATGAGTCCCTTTAGACAGTGCTGATCGTGTGCCAGAAAAAAATATTTGTAGATTTATATAAACTTCCAAAATATGATAGACTAGCAAGGATTTCTTGAATGAAACGGAATTATACTGCCACCTATGGATTCCTCTTGTTTCACAGGAATACTACAAAAACGCTTTTACTTCTGGAGATGGTGGAAAAGGTATGTTCAGAGACATTCAGTACCAGTTCCCAGATTTGCTGGAAGTTAGAGGGCGGTCAATGAGGAGTATGAGATTTTCTTGTATGGACTTCCGTGTTGAAACACAGTAATTTGTGCTGTGAAAACCATGGGTGCTTGTGGCTCCATCCAGAGTGGATGTGAGCCTTTTTTAGCTAGTTTTGGAGCAAAGTGTTTTTAGCAGCTGCATGAAAAAGGTCAGTGATATCCATTGCTTAGTAGTACAACAGATGGGATTGATTTTTGGCACAACTTAGAGTTGTGCAATATGAAATAACATCTTTCCTGTGCCTCAAATCCCAGTATTTTCACCTCTGACCTTTTATTGAAAATAGAATGGGTGCATCTCTGTCAGCTGTTCTGAAAATGTATGATTTGACAATTAAAATTCATGTAAATGCTAAGTAAAAAGCAAAGAAAGCAAAGCTTTTAGTACAGAGACTTAATAATGGGAAAGCATAATGGTACATTATTTGAAAGGCAATGCAGTGAGATTTTCCTGATAATTTGATAGTGTACTGTGCATGAAAATTATAACTGGCCAAAACTGCAGTTATTTTAGGAACATGCCGTGACTCTTCAAGATTATTAGCTTGCCTAAAGGACAGCGAGTCCCCAAGAAATGGAGTCAGGGATTCTGGGACACTGCATGTGAAGTTACATACCTATTTGCAGATGGCAATAGATGCTTTTGAAAAATCTCTTTAAGCACACCATGAGCTGGGCCATTTCTACGGCTCGAGTTACGTGGCTGCCCCAGACGGCAGCAGGACCCCGGGGCTCTCCCGCACTCAGGATGGGCTGCTGGTGGCAGAGATGGACCTCAACCTCTGCAGGCAAGTCAGTGACAAATGGAATTTTAAGGTAAGCCTGACTATAAAGAAAATACAATATTAGAACAAACAAGCTTTGATAATGGTGCTATGATGTTACAATAGTTAAAAGGCAGCCTTTGTTTGTTTGTTTTTTGTTTTGTTTTGGTTTGGGTTTTTTTAGCAGTTTGGAGCTTAAATAGTTGAAGTAATTTAACAGGATCTTATGGAGGCCAAAAGCATAAATAGATTTGTAAAAGGAGTAGCTAAATTCAGGGAAACTAGGCCAGGAGCTTTCAAATGAAAACCTCAGCCTCAGGACCTTAACGTGGATTGCCAGCAGCTCTGAGGATTGCTGGGGAAGAGTTTGTGCTTTCCTTCTGCAGTGAACGTAGGCATTTGTTGCTGAGCTGAGCCAGGCATTGGGTCTCTCTAACATGGTACTAATACATATCTTAAAGGCCTTAATTGTCAGTTTTGGTGACATTTAGAGGAAACCCAAACCCACAAGCTTCTGAGAACTTTCTGAAGGCAAAATTGTTGTGATGGTGACTTACTGAATTTGCGGATATGTTGAAACTACAGAGAAAGAACTGTGTACTGTATATATTTATCTCTGAAGCATCTTAACACACTTTTGAATTTATCTAAATCAGATTAAGATAGCTGCAAGCCACTCCATATGGCTTTAACAAACCTTATTTATTACTATTTTTTTTTATATTCTGAGATAAAGCTAATTCAGTTCATCTTATCCAGAGGGCATAATTGGATTTAATTTGTCCAGCAGCAGTGCTGGTTGAAGAAATGGCTGCCTCAGCATAGCATCTTGCTAACCCTTCAGCTGTGTCAGTACAAGCTATGTGGGGTGCTATAGTATATACTGATTTAGTGGAGTCACCAGATTGATTTTTTTTTTTTAAGCAAATGACACTCTATAGCTCCTTTTTTATTCTGATCAAGTTTACAACAGCACTGCAAAGATCCTGTTGGAACAAAAAAAGAAAAGAAGTGGCAACTTTGGAAATAGGCTTTGTTGATGGAAGAAAACTTCTTGCTTGCTTCTGTGGAGACAGTTCTTTTGTTCCAGTCCTCAATTCTGCTAAAGACTAAACTTTTTTCTAGTCACTCTTAAGATCAGCATGATTTGAATCCTAACAAAATAGAGCAGAACACCTGGCTAGCTGTACAATATATGTAGGTTCTTCAGTGATCACCTAGTATTTAAAATAGGTAATCATTTGCAAGGAGTGTCAATTTTTGAACATCATGCTACTGAAAGCAGACATTTTTTTTATAGAGCTGGTTTATTTGCCTGTTGTACATTACAGTATGGTGCAATATTCAATGTTTTGATGTCAGTTTGACATAAAAAGTCTCTGTGGATTTGAATTGCTGAATAAGCTTTCTAATTAAAAAATAGTAATTTCTTATCTAGAGCTTAATTTCTTTGCTAGTATTGCTAATCCATATAGAGGGACTAAAAGCAAGAAATAATTTCAGGTCATCTTCTGGAACAGAAGTGCATTTGTTATTTTACAGATGCCTGCTGTAGGCATGTGGTTGTTGCCATAATGGAATTAAGTTGTGCTCAGTTTAAGTCAGGCAGGCATTTAGTTTTGCTTTGCCACCAGAGTCTGAGGCCCTTACTGCAGAATAGAGGCTTGGTGTGTGAGGAAGCACATGGAGCATTGCTTCTACCAGCTTAGGAGGGCTATCTGAACAAAAGCAATTGTACAGATTAGGAAAAACAAACAGCAAAAGCAAAACACTGCCCTTTGGCTGATTTGTGTAGAATTGTGTATTTTTTGTTGTCTTCAAGTCCTGTGCTTTCAGCACCTTCATTTCATGTTGATGGTGTGGAGTGCTGTTGTTGGGTTCTGGTGCATCAGGCACAGCTGTGGTTTTGTTGATGTGACAGGGGAGAGCGGTTTCCTTTTCCTCTCAGTTGTGGCCAAGACGGAGGTAGTTCTTGCTGGGAGGAATGAGGAAGAGTGGTCACAGGTTATGCACTGCAGACAACCTTTAGGAGCAAGTGGGAACCTATTTAACCTGCTCTGGTATCTGCAGTTGGCACCCAGTGATGCCTGAAAGGGACATTCAGTAGAATGTCTTTGCTAAGCTTTGAGCAGCAAAGGGGTTAAACAAATTAAATAAAGATGTGATTTGCCCCTCCCAGAGCCAACACTGTGGGCTGTGCACTTCAGAAGAGGATGACAGCACTACATCAGGTTCTGCATTGCAACACTTCCAGCACTTGCTCTGTTGCCCAAACCATTGATATTTCATATTATTAGCGGGTGAAGTAAGAGTAGCCCCAACACTGTCAGTGCCATAAATGCAAACTTAGTGCTGGCAGCAGAGCTCTTTGGTTGTCAAGGATGTGACATGAAGCCCTGATTCACAGAGAAACTCCTTTGCCTTCACTGACGTAACTTTAAAAATTCTTGATGCATAAGAAAGCAAGTCCACGTTTCACATTCAGCTTTCAGCTATCCAGAATAGCTATAATAAGTAGTAAGTCAGCAGACATGACTGTCACTGAAGGAGAGCTGCAAAGCAGGAACGTGTTCATTTAAAAGTTTGACTTTTCAGGCTGGAACTACACTTCTTTTTTGGGTAGAAATACAGTCCTAGGCAACATAATGCAAGTTCTTTTATAAAAAATAGTTTGTATTAAGGTACTGGAGATGTTGAATTTTGAGGGAATTATTATTTTGATGTTTGGGACAATTAAATCATATATTGTCATAGAAAAAAACAACCAGTAGATACAAATATTTTCTACTGAAGTACTTTTGTAGCTTACTGAAAGAACTGAAGCTTTGATTTTTCTTTTCCAGATGACTGGTAGATATGAAATGTATGCAGAAAAGCTTGCTGAAGCAATCCAGCCTTTCTTTATACCCAATATCATCAAAGAGTAAGAGAGAGCATCCCATTGCACTCAAATGTTACAGAACAAATTCAAAGTTACTGTTGGATGATATCTTTACTGTGAATCACAAGTTGCTCTTTTAATGTTGTCAGTTTAATTTCATGTAACCAATTTTAAATAGTAAGATTCAAAACTGCGTTACATAAAATAATTGAAAATGGCTGAAGTGTTTGTTATTTACAGTAATGAGTCCAAAGTTTTGTTCCTTGCTAGAAATACATCCAGTGTTTTCCTAGAGCAGAAACACATGTAGTGTCCTGTGATACAGTTGATGAGTTCAGAGGACATGAAAATTTTTACCTAAACTTTGCATTGTATGTCTATTTCTGCTTTCCAGTTTCTACCCTCTAACCAAATGCATAATTTAGGGAGAAAGGAGGAAGAAATTGTTTTCATCTGGGTTGTTCTCTTTTTCTGCTTACGAACGACTTGATGCAGTTCTCTTACAGCAATGTCCCAGACATCCCAGTTGTTTGAAGGTCTGAGTGTTGTACAGCAAGACCACTTTGGTTCTGTTGCCGTTTACACAGCCACAGCTGGAGCAGTGTCTTTGCTGGGCCCCTTCAAGTCATGCTCAGAGAGATGCTTTGGTATCTTCCAAAGCTCAGTGCCCTTTATGGGAAGCAGAAATAGAGACCTGGCCAGTGCACAGGCAAGGCTGGGGCAGTTGCATGCTTTTCACTGTGAACAGAAAGCTCAGGATGGGTAAGGAAAACTCCTTCAGGGTGCACTCCAGTAGGATAGGTGCTGGCTGCAGAGTACACAAACCAGCTGTGGAATAAAGGCAGCAATGATACATTTGCTATTCTTAGGAAGTACTGTATTCTGAAATTTTGCTTCCTATGATTTGGGTGATGGCAGTAGGTGTTCAGGCAATGCAGACTGAATACAATTTACAGCCCAGCAACTATGAATTTATAGCCGTAATAAATATTTGAACTCGTGTTTCTGTTTTTCTGAATTGTAATTTCAGATTTTCAAAAACGTGCTTCCTAATAAACTTGTTAATAAATGCATTTGCTACATCATGTTACAGGGTTATTTGTGAGTTTAACCTTTATTGAGAATGGCTTAATTACAGATAAAAATATATTTATGTATAAAATCCCTGCATGTAAAATCCCCTTCCTTTGCTATTGACATCCTGACAGAACAAAGCAACAGAACATTTTCAGAGTGAGAGTTTTGATAGACAATCTTGTAATAGGAAACAAAGTTTCAGAAGATGCAGATGTTCTGGATGCTTGTGCAGTGAGCTGCTTTTTCAGCTTAATTTGTGTCATATACTCAGTCTTTTCACTTGGCTCTTCCTTCTTCCTCGTGTTTTCATGTCTCATAGCCATCTTCCATTTGGCAGCTGTACGAGATCCTGCTGCAATAATGACCTCTCCTGTTGTCTGCACTAGCTTAGACAGCTTTGTTTATCTTTCACTGCTGTTGAAACATTTAAACCCTGGGTACCAAACACTTACCAGTCAATATTGTTACATCTGTGTGTGCAATGCAGAACACTAAGCTTGCCCTTAAGTTCATGTTTTCTATATGCCCTAGATTCTAGATTCACTTCTGGGAACGGAAACAGTAGATGCTAAACGTCCATTACAAGCCTTTATAAGAATTGTTTTTATTAAACTAATCAAGCCTGCTCTAAGATAAATCCTGTGGCAGTTTAATGGTATTGAATGAACTACCTACCTGAAAATGCATGGGTTAAGGAAGTACTTTACTAACAGCCTGTAGCTTCCATACCTGTTAATTATTAACAGAGCTAATACACTTTCTCAAAATCAAACATCACAATTTTGGCCGTGGACATAAAAATTCCCAGATCAGGAGTCTTCTGGTTCCTTACTTTGGAGGAGTTGAAAGGCATTATCCACAACAGGTTTTGTACCTTTCTTCTGGAGGGATCTGCTGGTGGCACTGATGGACCAGTTCTACACAAATCACATCCTACCTGTTATCATCAGTGCCAGAATGTGTTTAAATGTCACCAATGATAAGCAAAATTTGACACGTAAAATTTCCTGTTGTGCACTTTTGTTTGGAATTTTTTAAGGGTTACTGCATTTTAGGTGTCTGTTACTATTTTTTGCCTTTGTACAAAGGAGCACTCCTGATTCTCCTAAGTACTTAGTCAACACTGTATATTTTTCAGTTAGTCAACAACTGATAAAAGAAAATGTTTATCTTGGTAAAAAGAACTTTCTATGCTGAAAGTAGATTCCTATTTATTATATCCACCAGTAAGTAACAATATCCTTTTACTGTGATTTCACATAGTTCCATAACTTGAACAGTTCTTTTCCTGAAACCATGCCAGAGACATGGGATCTCTGGTCTTAATGGCAAATTTTCCTAATTTTACATCAGTGCGGATTTTCCTACTCACTTTCACATAGGCAGGACTGAAGATTGTGACATACAGGAAATTAGGATGAAAGTGGCTTTTTTTTACACTTCAGAGTGCTCCTCAGGTAACAGAGGAGAGGATTATGAATGGGCTACTACCAATTTCACTTAATGTCTCAATACAGCAACAACTTAGTCCAAATACAGTTGTAGTAAAAGAGCTAGAAAAATCTTAAGTTCCTGCCTTCTTACTTGTAGCAGAGATGTTTGTATTTCCTTTTTTCTTACTTGATTTTAGCTCTTCTTAGAAGGCCACTGAACTAATACCAACACTAAAATTTGGCTCAATTACCATTCAGCATTTTAAGTACAATGCAGTAGATGCTGTCAGATATTTACACTTTACACACAAAATATATACCATTAGTGTGGATGATAATTTTCTGCATTTGCTTAATAATAGAACATTCATACATAGAATGGATTCTGCAGAAACTGGCACATGTGGGTGGCATAGCATTCAGAGCTTTTCGCAGAGAGCAATAAAGACTTTCAAGTGCAAATAAAATCTTTCCACTTAAAAGTTTTGGAGCAATCTGGAGCTCTGAGCAGTCATCCAGGAGGATTTAGCCAGAAGAGATTGAGTTTGTAATGCAAGGGAAAAATTCCAGTATTGCAGCTGCATAAATGCTAAATCTCTGTGAATTTGGTACATGGGACATTTCCTACATTGCAGACAATACTGATAAGTCAGCAAGGCTTTTTTTTTTTTTTTTGTTACTTAGAAGTAGTTTAAGTTAACATTTTTTCCTTTTATCATACTCTGCTGAACTTCAAACTCATAGATTTTGGATGAAGAGCAGCCCTTGATGCTTTGACAGAGAGAGAAATAGATATTTTCTAGTTTCTTTTCTTTGTTTACCTAAACCTGTGCAAACATTACCAAGTGTTAAAGTTCATAAATCTGGTGCTTTTTTTCTTATGTGTTTGATTTGAAAATAAGCTGAAAGTGAACAAGCTCTAGGACTGCATTTTAGAACTGCTGTCAAATGTGCAATGTTGAAAATTAGGGGAAAAAAACCAAAAAAATCCAGAGACAGACATTGCAAAATCAGATACATCATGAGGAAAAAAAAAAGGTAAAGACAGCATTGCAATATAGTCCTGTCAATGTCTATAAAGCCTCCCTAGCTGAAGGTCCCACTGCAGGTCAGGAGCGAGGTGTGTGCAGGGGAGTCCTGAGACGAGCAGCCAGCTGCCCTGCAGGCAGTGCAGGAAGGAGCAGGAGTGTCCTCAGTGAGTGTCAGCTGTCTGTGTAGATGAACAGAATATCTTCATCAGTGCCATAACTCGTCCTGGCTTCCTCAAAGTTACTGATGCTGGTGCAGCATGTTCCTGGGAAGAAGGAACAAAATGTTACCAAAAATTCAGAAGGATTTGCAGGTGAAAGGTTCTTACAGTGGATGTAACAGCATCCACGAAACAAACTAGTACAGAGACTACAGCCAGCAACTTAGGTTACAGCTTTACTCAGGTAGATTTTTTCTAACCCATCTGAAAGCCAAACAAGGCAATTGCTAGAATGCCTATCTGAATGCTTCAACTAAATCACACCACAAAATGCAGCACTGATATGAGTAATGTGGCAAAACCCCTTCTGACAAATTGGGTAGTGAATGTTGAAATGCCTGTGCACTGTGAGGGGAGGTCCAGTTGTGGCTCTGTGTCAGACTCGTTAGAAATGCACTGGCTGAGAATCCCTCCGAAAAGACAGGCTACTCACGGTCAGCATAGGCAGGGTTGTTGTAGTAAATAATCCCTGAGGCTTTGTTGTAGCCACATAACACAATGAAATGGCCCTGGTAGTCAGGGCTCCTGCAGAAACACTTCTGTCCGATGGGAAGGAAGCAGCAGTATTTGACAGGACTTGAGCAGAGATCACACAGTAGCAGGACTGCATTCACAAGGACAATGGCTATGTGACCCTGGGACAGGTGGTTTTGGATGTCTTGAACAGTTACTGTGCTGCAAGGAAAAAAACAGACATTGCTTATTGAAAGAGGCTGGTGTCAAGGCAGTGCCTGATGGTGGACAGTGCAGCCAGCACTTCTACAGACATACTATAGATACACTTTGATATCACAGGTACAACTCTTTGCTGTTAAACCCTGCTTTGCTATGGACAAAGCCTGACAGAACCTGTAGCATTCAAGGCCTTTTCATTTCATTGCTGCTACTGATGTGCAGGGCAATGGCTCTGGAATCTGCAGTGACACATTCTGAGATGACCTATGAGATGCCCCAGAGAAGAGTAAAGGAGCTGGCAGTGCACTCAGTAACTTAAGGGACTTCTGTTGTGGGAAAATTTTAAGTGAAGTGTTCACTCTTGCTGTTAGAAAAGTTTATCTCTGAAACACCAAATCTTTATCGACTGAGTGGTTAAATACTGTATAACCACTAACTAAATTAAAATGTGCCCAAATCTGCATGTGTCATGCAGGACTGTGTTTCTCTCAGCTGTAGTTTTGAATCACCTGATACTCTTGAGGTTTTATTTCTGCAGAGAGTAAGGATCCACCAAATATAACCTATAACCTCATCTGTTAAAAGCTGTCCTTCACCAAGGCAGATGGTGTGTTCCATATGTGTGAGAAATTCATCATTTGGATCTGTTCCATATGTCTGTGCTTTGTGCACCACCTGACTGAAATCATGTGCTTTTTATTTAATCCTTCCCAGTGTCACTTCCCAACTCTGATGCCCCTGCCTCAGTACTGCACAGGTAGATATTGCCTGTGTCCCTGCCTTGATCAAGGCCACAATCTTAAGACTGCAAAAGCAAGAGGGACTGAGTGTCCCTTCTGTCCTGCCACAAGTGTAATTAAAGTGATGGTGACTCCACACATGTTCGAAAGGACACTTGATTCTGCTAAATGTAAGTTACACTCCAGCATTCAAATGCTATTGTGGCTGCCTCATATCCTCTCTTCTTTGCTTACCCCATATCATTTACCCTACTTTGACAACAGGCATCCAAACCCAGCTTCCCTATAAAAAGGGATGCAGCTCAAGTTGGATGCTTAGTCATTCCCCAGTAGAATTTCACTGCTGATTATGAAAATTCTGCAGTTTTTCCATTTCTTCTGGGTTTGCAGTTATTTCATGGAGTTCCTTATTTCATGGCCCCTTGGCAAAAGCTCCTATGCTAACCTGTACTTTGCATGCTTGTCTGGGAACAGAGATCCATGTTTGCATAGCTCTGGGAACAATGAGTTCTGTACCCACACAGCATTCTCCTTAATTCCAAGAGTGGCAAATTAGAGTGCTGTAGTCACTCCCTACTGCCTAAGTGTAATGGATAACCAAATTCAAAACACAGCTCCTGTCAGCATTTTCATATCACTTATTGTGCATCATGACTAATTTTTATTCAAATTTCATTATTAGCACTTGATGTGCATGGGTTTTTTTGAGACATATAGTAGACACTAATTGGCAAAAAAAGGCTTAGGGCTTGATTTCATTCTGTTTCAGTAGTTTAGCTTGGTGCCTCCAAGAAAAGCAGGGGCCCACAGAATCTCCAAAGAGAAAGAAAACAGCCAGCTTACCATTTCTCCACCAGCACCTTGCAGTCTTTGGCTTGTGCAAAGAGCTGATTCACTCGATTCTCTTCTGTGTCAAAGTGCTTCCTGTAAAATGACTGGGGAAATAACAGAAGTTCTGAACTGGAATGGTGTTTACCTTGGGTAATTCACCACGTAGTCTGCTAGCAAGGGCCTGCACAAATTGGAGATCTTGCTATGGCATAAAAGATCTCTCCCTTAGTTCACTGGAAACAGGACAAGGATTTCTGCCTTGGATTACAAATTAAATTGCTCCTGGTCAGTTACTGTTGCAGTTTCTATCCAGTGGCTGTTCAGCTGCCTACATGAGAGAAGCTTGTCTGGTTTCCCAGGGGAAACTGGGCAGGAGCTTGCAGTGAAGTCACTGCTGCTACAGGCCCTCCTTGGCCCCTTGTTGGCAGTCCTCGAGAGGCCAAGCTCTCAGTGGGTGGGAGGCTGAGTTCCCCTCTCACCTCTAGAGGTGGATCTTCCAGGTCAAGGCTGAGGCACGGTGGTGGGGAAAGTGTGGAAGCTAAACACTGCTGCTGCCCAGGCTGTACCTGTTCTGTAGATAAATACAGGGCTTCAGTCTCCATGGCTGTCAAATAGGTTGGAACCTTTCATGAACACTACATGCAAACTTTTTTAAAATTCAAAAGATGGAATCAATATGGGATCATACTGCCTTTGGAACAGATCTGTGCCAGTTTTGGCAGTAGGTCAAATTAACCATGGTTCACTGCCAGTAATATACCAGAGCTTTTATAGCATGACACTCAAGGCTTTTGAAGCTGCCTGCTCTCCCCCTGTAATGAGAATACTGACCTGATTTTTGTAGCCCTTGTCCACTCCGAGTGTCTGGGTGCAAAATTTATGCCTAACTCCGAAGTGCCGCATTAAGTAAGCCAGGTCAATAGTCCAGATACTCTTTGTTAACTGGAGTTCCTGGATGGCTTTCTGAAACTCATCATTGTCCAAATGATTCAGGTACCTATGGTATCAAGAAAGGCAGGGGAAGGGAAGCACAGATCTTAGGAGAAGCAAAATGCATGTTCTCGCCAAGCCTCTACACCACAGCACATAAAAACTGAAACAATGGGCTTGGCTAAGAAAAAACAAAAGAAAAAAAACCAACCCACAAAGAAGACAGAAATTTAAGGGAAGGGAGTAGGGAATATTTAATTGGATTTATTGCTGACTTTTTAAAATTGGAAATGTGTGGTGCCTTGACTGTTTTAGAGTGCTAGAAGTGTACAGGTGCTGTACCAGAGTCAAGCTGGTATAGAACTCTGTCCTGAAGGGTTTACAGTGTGATGTACAAGTGTATTAGAGCCAACACAGAAAGAAGAGTTAAAGACTAAAACTTCCTTCACGCAATAGATGGATTTCAAAAGGAGGAGCCGTAAAGTAATTCAGTAAATATTCAAAGGAAGCTTGTCTTAGGCACTGATGACACAAAGGGAAGAAAGGGGGAGATGAAGTCAGAAGGAAGCTTGGGACAGGTTGCAAAGAGGTGGGGCAAGGTAGTTACAGGGAGTTCTGAAAGTAAGAAAACAAACGGAAGTAAACGATGAAAAATAAAGAGCAACTAGAATTGAGGATGCAGGGCAAACAAGGTCAGATCAGCAGGGTGAGAAGATTAATCTTGAAAGCTGAGTTTTGGGCAGACTGGAGTGGCAAAGAGGTAAAGGGAATAGAGGTTACAGTAGTCAAGATGGGAAATTACCAGAACACGGACTAACGTCTTGGCAGAAGGGATGGAGAGAAATGAAAATCTTCTGCTTCATATCTACTAAGTGGACATCTAAATAGGTATTTCTCCTGCACCTAAGCTCATGTTCCTCTGTGGAAGGAAAGAGGAGTTCAGCAGGACAGCTACTAGTTCAAAAAAAGTAAAACCAAAAATAAAAAAAGCCCCAAAGGGTAACACAATATTGAAGCTGAAACTACTCCTGGAACACAAACACTCATCCCACAGGTTGGGGCTCAGCAGGACAGAGGTAGTACAGGTACAGCACACACTCATAAACTGGGATACACCTACCCATCACTTGAAAACACAGAAAGGAATCAGGTGAGTCACAGCTAACTATCAGTTCTGAATTGTAACAGCAGGAGAGAGGCAACACTTTCTATGAGCTTATATATGCCAGCCTGCAAGTTCACAGAGCTGATTAGGTATTCTGCATCTGTCTAATGAGTCAATTATTCAAAAGGATCTGAAGTTCACTTCCATTTCTATTTTCCCTTGCTCCTGCTGGAGAGCTGGGCCAGGCCCAAGCAGCAGTGACAGTCCAAGAGTACCTCAAAAAGTGCTGCTCTCCTAAAACTGAACTCATGGCTGCTTCAACACACCTCTTCTCCCTGGGATTTACTTCCTGCTACCCCTCCCCATGGAATGGGCTTTCCTACTCTAAGAGAGCCACTTACTGAAGCACCATCCTGGAGCAGGCCAGCCCGCAGTCCCAGTGGTACAGCTGCTGAATCACTGGCACTTTCAGCTGGATGCAGTCAACTGTGTGAGCAGAATACAAACAATGTCAATCCACACAGGAATGTTTTTCCATACCACTAAAAGTCAGCCTGTCCTCAGCACTACAGCCACTGAAACTTAGGAACGTGGTTTTGTCTCACTGGCAGGTGGTTTTCTTTCTTTCTTAGGGGAACATGTATTTAGTGTTTCTGTGCAGGTAAGCATTTGGTTTAATCTCATATTCCTTTATTGTTCCATACCTAGATCACTGGCTTTCCATCCCCTTTTCCCTTGGGAAGTTTCTATTTTTTCTTTTTTTTGGTGTGATGTACACACCACCCCTCAACTGAAGCTGTGTCTCCTTCTGTATAACAGCAGGTAAGACAAGTATTCATCTTTCTCCTGTGTCTGATTGTACTTCCGTGCCACAAGAGGGGTTAAACCAAACTGGGAGAAAACATACCAAGATCTCTGGGCAGGAATCTCTTAGAAGCCCCACAGATTTAGATGTCTTTTTTTCTCAGGGATGGTAATCTAGAGAATTTAAATAAAACTCACAAGTGGCACCAGTTGTACTTTTGTATTAATTCCATCAAAACCTCAGTCGAGAGGGAAAATTAATAATCTCTGCCAAAAAGGCCCAAAATACAAACTCCATCTAGTTTTTTATTTTTGTGGAGTCAGCAACGTGGTGGTTTCAGTTTCAGGAACACCCTCACCACTAGCAGGGCTTGAAGAGTTGTGCCTGTCATTGCTACTTCAGCATAAACCAAAGTGAGTTAAGCACTAAGGGCTTTTCTCAGTAACCTTTGATCTAGAAAAGGCCTTTGAGAAGTTTTAACAAGGTCCTCTGTATTTTATGATGGGAATAAAAATGCATTTGACAGCATGTGGACTTGTCTAGTTGTGGTGTAATATTACTTGTAGAACTTTTCAGATAATGTTATAATAATAATGTTATATTTTTCCTAGTTGTGCCCCCATTTAATCATGGCTTTAAAGAGTGGCATACCAGTTGACATATTTAGTCTTTTAAATCCATTTCGTTTAAGACGCTCTCAAGTATCATTAAAAAAAAAAAAATTCCCACTTGTCCTCAAACCAGGACTTCCCAAATATTTTATCATAATTTTTTCTTGGCATGTTATGAATCTGTCCCCTTTTTGTAAACAGCCAGGGCCTCTACCAAGTCCCACATTAACCAAGGGGTACGTGTTCTACGTGAAAGCTTCAGAGAGCAACAACAAGTTTTCTTGGCCGTCCAGTTTCCAGTCACCTGTCTCCCAACACGCCTAGAGCTCTTCAGCGACGGCTGTCGCTGTCCCGAGACGAGACACCAGCCCGTCTATGCCGTGCCTGTACATCACCCTGCGAACCTCTGAGCTTTGCCAGCTCCCCACCGCCACGACCTTACCGACCGAGCCGGTANGCGGGGCTGCCGGGCTGGCCCCGGCGGGAGCGGACGGGACGAGGCCGCGCCGCCCCCAGCGCCGCGTTCCGGTTCCGGCGCGCGGAGCAGGGCGGGAGGCGGCGGAGGCCATTAGCGGAGAGCGCGGGCAGCGCCGGGCGGTGAGTGCCGGCCCCGGGCCGCGTCCCCTGCGGGGCCCGCTCGCTCCACGGGCGCTGTGGGGACAGCCCGAGCGGTGCCGCATCCCTGAGGGCCCGCTCGGAGCGGCGGGG
>VWZS01010386.1:0-32135 GCA_013397075.1 Rhabdornis inornatus | reverse complement strand
CGGGAGGGCTGGGGGGGCCCGGTCCCCTCACGGTGCTCGGCCCCCGAGCGCGGCCGTGCTGCCCACAGGGGCCGTACCGCCGTGGGATGTCCCTGGGGCTCTTCCCGTGGAGGTGCGAGTGGTTTGTTATGCGGTCCTTAAAAGCGAATTTCCTACAAGAGACCTGGAAAAGGCTGGCTGTTGATATTTAAAGTCTCTCCGTGGGCACGTCTCTAGAGAAGTATTATTGATGCGTAGTCAAAGCGCATGTTGTGTTTAAATGTGGGAAAATTGGCGCTTTACACTATTAGAGAGGATGATGAGCTGTGTAGTTGGATCTTATTCTACGTTTTTCTTTGTAATAAAAGCTTTTGTTTTCCTTGTGCCTCAGGGGTAGAGCCACAGCACTGCAGCCATGTCCATTGGAGTGCCAATCAAGGTCCTGCACGAGGCCGAGGGCCACATCGTCACCTGTGAGACCAACACAGGAGAAGTTTATCGAGGCAAACTTATCGAAGCTGAAGACAACATGAACTGTCAGGTATCTTTTGCTTCACAGGCATGGAGGGAAGGTTGGATCTGGGCCTGGAAAGGCTGAAAATTTGATTAAAAGACTGTTGCTTTTAGTTTTGGGATAAAGAAAACTGTGCTGCTGGTTTTTACTGTGGTGAAGTGGATTCAGCATTATAGAGTGCTCCAAAGAGGCCAGAGCTTATTTCCAGTTTCAGAGTAGGATTGGGCATCCCTGTCAGTAGGATCAGGGATTTTAAGATTCTGTCCTGTGAACAGTGTTTTTCCAGAGTTCTTTATTTAAAGCTACTTACTATAAGAATAAAAAAACCCTTGATTTAAGAAATTGAAGCTTATTTTTACTTTAGGCAAGTGACCATTGAAATCAGAATTCTTTCATAATAGTTAGTAATTAGTTACTTAATAGCTTTATTAAAACTATTTGTATATAAGAAAACAAAAATAATGATAAGCTAATTGGTAAACTGAGGAGAAAGCAAAAGTCCTGGGCAGCAGGCATGGGATGTGTTTAAATGGTTGTGATGCCTCGTGTCACAGCTGAGGCCTGGCTGAGCGCTGACTGATTTTTACCTTCCAGATGTCCAACATAACAGTGACATACAGAGATGGCCGGGTGGCACAGCTCGAGCAGGTGTACATCAGGGGCAGCAAGATACGGTTTCTCATCTTACCAGATATGTTGAAGAATGCTCCTATGCTAAAGAGCATGAAGAATAAAAACCAGGGTTCTGGAGCTGGACGAGGGAAAGCAGCTATTCTCAAAGCTCAAGGTATGTACAATTTGTTCATGGTCACTCCCCCTATTTTTCTGTAGAACTGGAAAACTCATCTTTGTCACTGAGGAGATTAAGCAGTAAGAAGTGAAAAGATTACTGGTTCATACAGTGTTTTTCTGTATGTTTTGTCTTACAGTGAGAGTCAAGACTCAAATTGTCCCAATTACCTGAACATATAATATTGATGCTACAGTAATTTAGAGTAATAATTAAGTAATTTAGTGAGTAGTCTTGTTAAACAGAGCCTTTCTGTTAAACTTAAGAGTTCTGTTTCCCTGCAATTGTGGCCACCAGCTGTTTGGAATACTTAGGGAAAAGATTCAGATGTTCTTGTTAAGCTTTTGTAGGAAAACAGCTTTAGTTATAAAGATGGTACTTAAGCTACTGGGAAGCTGTAATTACTAGTTTTTCTGTAGTTCACTCTCACTTGTGCCTTTCTCAGGGGATCAGTCTAGTTATTAGGTAGCTGAGTAACAATCATGTGCCACAAAGTCCCTGGTTAACTTCAGTGTGCAGTAACATTTATGTGGGGGAGTAACTTACTGAGTAATGTTGCAAAACCTTGCAAGAGTGTGGAATTTCAAATCTCTTGAGTGACACAGATTTGTGTGTCAGAAGGAGCATGAGATGTATGAGTATTTGCTGCAGTTGTTCTGAGGAGCCAGACTGTGGGACCATGCAGTTCTGGTTCTTCTCACAGAAAGCTGCTTGCTCTCACATCACTTTCTGAGCATTTCCTTGCTTCTGAGCAAGAGTTCTTGAGTGTTGTTGATGTTTTGCTTGTCAGTTGTTGAGATAAACATGCAGGTATGTCAAATTCATGTTATCACTGATGTTTTCTTTCTTCAGTGGCTGCAAGAGGAAGAGGCCGTGGTATGGGCCGTGGCAACATCTTCCAGAAGCGAAGATAATTTTGGTCTTGGCCAAATTGCTTTTTTTATTAGGGGTGTTAACTTGACTATGTGTGCATTGGTATCAGTTTTGTTTAATAAATGTTTCTGACAAAAACTCGTGTGCTCTTACCTGACAGGACAACTCTTGGGCAAATACACTGTAGGTTTATTTCAAACTCAAGCCAGCTTTGGAAAATAGTGACTTTATTATATCTAGTTTTGACCACTTTGTGTGATGTATTGGTTTTGAAAGATCATTATGTTTCCTTTTTCTTGTTTAGTTCTGCTGTCATTTATTCTCTAAAGAGTTAGAAGGAATTCTTAATAAAGAATTTTAAATCATACACTATAAAGTATTATTAGCAGCTGCATTTATGGAAAATACAGCAAAACAGAGGCAGCTTTCTGAAAAGCAGAGCACTGTGTTCTTTTCCTTTATATGGACCTACAGTAGATAGAGGTCCATCTTCAGATCTGTATACTGAACATGTATTCTTGTATTTCTTATTTTTCTCTTTAAATATGGGGAGAATTTTTCATTAGGAACACACAGCTTTGATAGCCTGAATCTATATTTGCAGTGAAAAAATCTATTCTGACTTTCTTAGCAGTTTTTCCCTGTGTCTGGGAAAAGACAACAGAACATTAAATAGGCATTTTCCAGGATAAATTTGAAATGCTTTGTGGATTTGAGAGGCAGTGCAGGTATATGAGGAAAGTCTTAGAAATTGTTATCCATTAGACACAACTCAATACAAAGGCTGATATTTTGAACAAAACTCATAATCAACTTCGTCTTTTGATCTTATTATCTATACACAGTTGTGAACAGATCAGCTGATCTGTAGGAAGCCAAATGCAGTCATAGCTTCAGTTTATTTTGCTTGAGGTGTAGTGTGGGTGTTTTTACTGCCTTAAATGGTTGAAACATTTCAGTGTAACCCTTCTGTACCTAATCAGTACTTGCATACAGTCAATTACCAGTCTGTACACACACGGAAGAGCTGCTCTTGCTTTTGTGCTGGGATGCTGTGAAGACTCTCCCTTGTGCACAGGCAGGAGAGTTGAACTAATGTATTAACTTGTTGAATTGTGTGTAAATAAAGCTGTATTTGGTTTTGCATTACTAAGGAAAACCCTGCTGCATGTTCTTCTGGGTAGTAGTCATCCTAAATATTTGCAATGGAAACCTTCAAAAGTGTTTAAGGGATACTTGAGCTTAACTATGAAAGCACTGTAGTGTCATCTTCCACCTCTCCCAAGGAATGTGTCCAAAAGATGGCAGTCCTCACAAGTGGGGACCGTATCCACTGATGGTGACTGGCTCACCTCTTTTAAAGTCCCTGTTCCTCCTCCTTGAGCAATACCAAGCTGCTCTTCTCAGGAGCAGTGGATGTGGCATTCAGCAGCCCTGAGGGTGGGGGACAAGCAGGAATTTTGGAGAGAAACAGTAACCCTCCTCGGGAGGTTTGACTGAACAAACTCTGTATCTGCTTTAAGAAGTTTGAAGTAACATCTCTAACGCATATCGGCTTTGAAGAGGATACTGGATTTTGCATAAACACAAAGATTTGCACTATGGCTTCAGACTGAGGCTGAATCTAGGATGAACTGTTCAGAAAGATACCGTGAATTTAGGATTAAAAATGTTGAAGTTTCACGCTGGTAGGAAAGTCCCAGCCAAGACAAACATCACTTAGCAATTTCTGGCTGGAGTAATGAATGCTAGTTTGTTACAGGCTGTTTTCCAGAGCCTTCCTGTGATGCGTGTATACTTACAGTGCGATAAATCAAAGCTTCCTTCTCACAGATGAGGTCTCACCCACTAGATGGCTCTGTTGGGAAGAGAATGAAGTTCAAGAAACCAGAACCCTCTGGAAAAGAAAAATGCAAGTGTGACTTCTGCTACGAAGTCCACTAACTCAAGGGCTATTATAAACTAACGTGAAAATACTCACCTTATTTTCTTTCTTCTTCAGTGTTCCCGGAGTGCAGGCTTCCTCCGTGGCTGGGTTATTCCAGCTGCTGATTGATGCTGTGTTTCCCTGGTACTTGGCTGATTGGGCAAATGCACTTAGATAATGTAGATTCCTCAGTTCAGTAATTTAAGCAATCTATTTCACTGGGATGGAAGGAGAGATGCAGCTGTTTTTAACATCTGCATTTGTTTATCACTTTTTTTAAAATCACAGATTGCAACATTTCTTTTCATTCTTTGCCATCACACTGTGTGGGCTTGTAAATCTCAGGCTCTTCAGTGGGTTCAAGTCTCTCAACAGTTTCCTGCTTTTGACAGAGAAAGGCAAGCACTGGCCTAAAGCCTTGCTCTAGACTTGCCCCTTTGTTAACACCAGTGTAGGGGCCTTGGAAGTACTCAAGGGACAGAGAATCTGTACTGTAGCTGTGCAAAATAGTGTGTGGAGAGGTAGAAATTCACCCAGTCCTCCAGGGTCAAAACCACATTTGTGCTCCAGTATGAAAACAGGGCAAAACATCAGAGAAGAGTTAGAGAAAGTATCACTTTAAAAGAATTGCTTTGCACAGAACTGTAGGATCTTTCCTCAGTCACCAGGTGCTTTCATCCCATTCATGTGCAGTTCTCTCCAGGTGAGTCTAACTTATATTTAATCCTAAAGTTGTACTTTTCTTTAGTTCGTTTTTCAGTGTTCTTCAGAAAACTTCTTCTAGAAGGGCAGAATGGAGTGGTAAATGTGAATTTCTGGTGCTGATAGTCAGGATAACTGTCCGGTTCTGTATCTGTATCTTGAGCTTTACACTGAGCTTTCCTGTAAAATAGATGTGTCCTATTTCCTTTTGAGTAAAAGGAGCAAGGGTGGAAGACTGATGTCCCAGTGGAGTAATGGTTTGGTAAGGTAGCAATGGGTGGGATTCTGAGGTCTACAAGAAAGTGCCAGTTGTTTATTTCTCAGGCAAGGGTCAAAAGCATGGAAAGAGTTCTCCCAGGTGCCCTTGATGTTTCCATCCTGACAGAAGAAAAAATTTAGATCTGGACTTGCATCTTATTTCAACCAAAGTGATTTCAGACAGACCTGGTCTTCCCCCTCTAATATTAGATAAAACTTTATGGGACTCTCCTGCCTTCAGTGATTCTTTGGAAGGAAATACAGATATACCACTTTAAAAGCATGGTCATGGAACAGCCTTGAAGAAATGCTGATGGGTCAGTGTGTGCAGATCACTTTGCAAGTGAGAGGAGACTCTTCCACCTGCTCACACCTGCAGACAGGAGAGCTACCAGCTGACTGCAGTGTGCTGGTGCCTGAAGTAGCCAAACACTGCCAGTCTGCAAGTATTTTCCAGGTCAAGCTGTGTTTTGTCTGCTTCAGGTGTCCTGTTGTTGCCTAGACCTGGAATAAGAGCTCTTGATAGAGTCAAGAGTATTTTGGAGGTGATGAAAAAGGAAGTGCCACCCTTCCCTGCTCATGGTAACTGTTCCTCACAGACCAGGGTGTGGGGTTATTTAACTCATTGTGGAGGCTGACATTAGTGTGCAGTATGAGTAGTAGGTTTGGGGTGGGTTTATGCCACTTAATTCAGATGTTTAATGAGAAAAGTATTTGGGGTTTGTGTGTGAGTTGCTTGTTCCTAGTAGATGGGCTAGTATTCCTGGCACAGGACCAGTCATTGCATAAGCAAGTATTGTGCAGCCTTCTGCTGCTCAGTACAGACTATCAGAGTCTATGAAAAGTGGGGATTTTCCAGCATCGTTAATTCAGGGGAGAATACTGAAGCCTTGGCAAAAAAACAGATTGCATCCAGAAGACGTGTAGTTATGCTGGGAGAAATGAAAAGAATTGCAGAAAAACACTATTATTGTTCTTTTGTTTGGTGAACTGCTTGCAGTGAGCATTTAATTTGTTCTACATTTTCCCTTGCCTGGGGACTTAAAATCTGTTTTTAAAATCTGTTGTGTGGTTGGGGGTTTGCCCTAATTCCAGCTCACTGGAGAGATGCTGGTACATCTACTCCAGAGGAAACCATTGCTTGTGAGGCAAAACTTCTTACATTTTGTCCCTTGGTGCCTAAAATGTTAATAGGCAGCGAGTGGAGCCCACAGCCTCAGAGAGGCTTTGGAGCACTGCAGCTGATGGCCCTCAGCAGACATGCAGTGAAGCTGATATTGTGACAATGCATAGACCCATGTGGTGGCATTTTAGAATGCTTATTGATATCTTCACACTCCCCTAAAATCTCAAGTAAACTGTAGGGGGAATAGGTTTTTTTCCCCTGACACCATATCCAGCTGAGACACAGAACTGGCACACTGAGATTTTTACTTCTCTTTAACAAAGAGGTGTTGCTGTTCGTTGCTTCATGATCAAATGAGATCCTTTCTGTCTCATGTCTCTGAAATAGCTCCTCAACAAGCCTTTTTTGCAAAGCTCAGCCAAAAGTCAATGTTATTCCCCTTGAAGAACACTATATCAAAGGCCACATCAGATGCATCCTCAGAACCAGACAGGAGTGTGTCATTTGCCTGCAGTCTTGTTCACCTCTTGCTTTTGAGGGCAGTTTTGGATACAGCAGCAGAAGTGCTGTGGTTTGGGGAAAGGAGTGGCTGCCCTTAAAGGAAATGTTGCTTTTTCCTTTTCTCTTGGTAGCATTGGCTGTCTTTGTTTTGTCTTTTCACTGCAATCTTTTTACTTCTTCTTTTTCCAGTTAATGATCCAAATTTGACATGGAGAAAGTGGATGATACTCTAGGGAGCTCATTAGAGGCTTTTCATGTCAGAATTTGACTCCAAATACATGAAATTCTAAACCTAGGCAGAGATTTATACCATGCTGAATGTAGAGGTTTATACTGTGCTGAAGCTTCTGGCTGGAGGCTGTTGAGAAGATCCATGTAGGAGATCTCACTTTATCTCCATGGCCTCATTTGAGCCTGGCTTTTACTGGCCCTGCAGCCCCTGGCTGAGCTGGATACCTGGAAAGGAGCTCTAGGGTGCATCCTGCTGTCCTGCTTGGGAGAGCCAAACATTCACCCAGCTCCAGAGCACCTGGCCCTGTGCTAGCAGGAGCTTTGGGGGCTGCCAGTGGCACTGTAAAACACTGGGATTCATACTGGAGCTGAGGGATGGGCCAGTCCAGGGCTGAGACCCAGGCAAGGGGACCTGGAGACCCTCTGGGCTCTTGTCTCTGAGTATCTGGTTCCATGTCAAACCTGTTCCTTTGGCCTCCACTTGGCTCTCTTTCCCTTGCAGTTCCTGAAAAACTAAAACTCCAAAGAAGTGTTGGTAAAATGAGTGGATGGGTTGTCACTTGCTCAGTTTTTCAGTTGCAGCAGAGTTCAGACAAAGGTGCACACATCAAACTGTTGGCTCTGCAAACCAAAAGATTTCAGGGGATCAAGAACAAAGCTCTGCTCAGAAGTCTGACATGGAGACCCAAAGGCAACTGCCTCTGCTAGTCTGGCAAAGGGCCTTTTTCCCATTTTCTGTGCCATGATTTTGTTGTTGAGACACCATGCGTTTCAGGGGAATTACACAGGTTGGATAAGGCCCATGTTGTTTTTGATAGCTTTTCAAATGCTTCCCATCATTGTGTCCAGTGTGGGGCCGATAGACACAAAAATGGACTGGGAGGAATAAGCCTCCCAGAAGCTGAGGAACTGGCTGATCAGAAAGCAGGAAAGTGTCTCTCTTCCACCTTTGTGACACACCCTGCATGCAGGCAGAATGAACCCGATGCTGCTGTGTGAAGAAATGTCAGTGCCTTTAGGTTCACTTGCTTTGGAGGCTGTTTGGATGCAGCAGGGGGAGTGCTGGGCTTTGGGAAAAGGAGCAAATGGAAGAAAAGCTGACTTTCCTCTGATCTCCTCTGCTGAAGAAGAGTTCCTGTGTTCTTATTGTGTTTTGTGGCTATTCTGGTTTTGAATCAGCATCACTGGACTGGGATACTGTCAGATCTGAGAGGAACTCCAGGGGTTCACAGCCAAGTGCTTGGGGTCTCAAAGTGGATCGAGATGCAGCTGTGGCCTTCTGGAGCACTGGCGTGAGCCAGCAGTGTTCCAGCCTGTTCTGTGAACAACCTCTTGGCAGCCTTAAACCAGCCACTGCATCTATTTTGAGAGCCTGTTTAAGGCCACTGAACTGCAAAACAGGTTCTCTTATCTATGGCTAATGTCACCAGCTGGGGTGGCTGGGCTTCCTGCCAGCTGCCCTTGGAGGCTTCTCACCTGCACTGCCAGGGACTGCCTGATAAGAGTTTGTATTGAGGCACTTTGCCTCTTCCAAGCTTTGAATCACGTCCTCTGGTAGGGAGCAGATCAATCTCTAAAGGCAATGTTTAATCTTCTCTTGTTTGTCTTCTTAAGATGAAACAATTTATATTTTTGACATCTTTGTCAGCAGCTGTCCACTAAGGAGCTTGTCAGCCTGCCCCAAACAGTGCAAACTCCTTTATCTTCCTAGTGCTTGTGATGAGAAATGAATTATAAGTTGAAAAAAGAGCCTTGGCAGTGCAAAGGAAAAGGGCCTTGACAGGTTTTGAAGTGTGTGAAATAAAAAATAGATTAGACAAGCCTGTGTTTCCAGCTGCTTTTTGCATCCTTACCTCAACAAAATAATTACCACTTATTTAGGCAGAGTCACTGAAGTGAGGGAGGCTTTTGCTGAGCTCAGTGCTCAGCATATTGCTACCTGGAGCATGCCAAGGTGCTTACCTGGCTTTTGTGGGCAGAAGCAGAGGTAAAATACAGGATGGAGGTGTAAGGAAGGTGTTGTCCTCTTTGGTAGGGAGAGAACAAGTGCTTTTCTGTTGGAGTAACTGTTCCTTCTTCCCTCTCAGACACCAGTGGCCTCATTAGCCGTGGTGTTGCTCATTATCTCCATGTGTGGCTGGTGCTGCTGCCTGAGCCCCATGGAGCCCCAGCTGACCGTGCTGACCAGCATCTTCAGGGGAGGTGCTTCACACTGGTGACCTCCCCTTCCAGCAGGCTGCTGCTGAGAGGTGTGCTTAAATGTCTCACTGAGAGCTGTGGTGACACTGATCACCTGGTGGGAGGTTGGGGTGGAGAAGGAGTTGTGCTACCATCTGTGCAGCTGCAGCTTCCTGCTACATGACACAGGTCCCATTCCAGGCTGACCATCTGCAGCCTGCAGGAGAGGGAGGCTGGCAAGCTGAAAATGGTGGAGAGAGGCTGGTGTCTGAGTCTTGGTACTGAGTGCTGCTCTAAGTACCTGAGATAACAGCCCTGCACCAGCAAATACCTCGTGAGGAGAGTGTTCAGTCCTGCTGTGTTACCTGACAGGAGACAGACTCCCTGCAGGGCCAGTGTCCCTGATTTAGCATCATAACTAAGCTGGCCCCTCTGGCTATCTGAATTAGCAGCTCATCCCTTAAATACCCTTTGAGAGCCCTGAGTGTTCCCATTCAGTGCAAGGAAAGGCTCATTTTGGTTGTGTCATCCTCTCTGGTTGGTGAACTCAGCTTTTATGAAAATTGCAGATTTGGGGCCTCCAGGTCTGCTCCTTGAGCATGCCCCTCATGTGTAGGGGGCCCAGGAGCACTTCCCAGCTTTGGACCAGGATGCACTGAGCTGCCCAGAGCCCCTCACCTATCTGTGTGATCAGGAGCTGGCAGGGAGTGGCTGGGTGTGCTGGGATCGTTTCTGCCAAGTTACAGCCCATCAAAGTTCATCCAAGAAGCAGTGACAGGACTTAATAATTTGCATTTTCACGTATTTATTCACAGCCAGTTCTCCATGGGGAGCTTTCTGTGTGTGGCAAAGCAACCAAGTGCATATAGAGGAATAAACATGTATGCCACAGCTGCTCAGCTGAACCAGTGTGTTTCCTGCTTTATCTCCAGACCCTGGAGCTGCCAACTGGCAGGTGGCATTGCCAGGGATTGGCACAGAATTCCTCTGCAAGGGGCTGAATGTCTCATCCCTGTCCTGCTGGGTAGCAGAGCTCAGACTGAAAGCACAGCTTTGAGCAGGGCTGGAAAGAGGCTGGGGCTGAGCCAGGGGCTCTGCAGGGAAGAGCTGGGTCAGGGGGGCACTACACACCGAAGGTCTCACCTCATTTTTGGGGGGGGTGCTGCTGTTATGGGAAAGCTGTGAAGATGCCTCAATGCAGAGCCCTAAGGGGACAGCGCTCAGAGCCAAACACCAAATGTTCAGCAGCACTGCTCCCTCCTTGTAGATCTGCACTGGCTCCCCAGGCAGCTCCAAGCCTTCATTTAAATGCTTTGTGCCCGAGTTTTCTTCTTGGCACAGAGCAGAGTGCTGCTCTGCTTAGACTGTGAGAGTCTTGCTGATGTTTGAAATACTTTTCATTTTTGCCTAAAGGTATTTTGGAAGGAAAAGAAAAAATGAATACCACCTCTTCCATAGCAGGGAAGGAAATGAAGGGCTGAGCCTGGAGAGTGGTGTAAATGGAGTTGCAGCCAGCTGGGACTGGTCACTAGTGGGGTTCCCCAGGGCTCAGTATTTGGGCCAGTTCTGTTTAATGTCTTTATTGATTATGATGAAGGGATTGAGGGCATCCTGTTGAATTCACAGATGACACCGAGTTGGGTGGGAATGTTGATCTGCTGGAGGTTAGGAAGACTCTGCAGAAGGGTTTGGACAGGCTGGATTTGATCCAGCAGGACACAAGGACAATCATGTGAGGTCCAACAAGGCCACGTGCCAGGTTCTGCACCTGGGCCCCAAGCAGGACTCCAGGCTTGGGAAAAGAGCAGCTGGAAAGCTGCTGAGTGGAGAAGGCCAGTGGCATCCTGGCTTGTATATGCCATAGTGTGGCCAGCAGGACTGGGCTGTCAAGCACTGAACAGGATGCCCAGGGCAGTGGTTGAGTCACCATCCCTGGAATTATGTAAAAGAGGTGCAGCTGTGGCACTCAGGGACATGGTTTAGTGGTGGGCTTGGCAGTGCTGGGTTAATGTTTGGGCTCAGTGACCCCAAAGGTCTCTTCCAACTGAAACTATTTTATGATTCTTTAAGATACTACTCTGAGAAGGGAAAAATGAGTTGTGAGAAGAGAGCAGGTGGTGACCTTTGTGCAGGCTAACATGAAGGTTATGAGGTCCTGCACCTGTGACTGGAGTGCAGATAGGACTGGGTCCAGCATTTGCAGTGTCAGATTGTGATGCTCAGCACAGTGTCTAATCCCACCTTTCTTCCTCAGGGAACTGGTTTTATCTGGGGCTTTTGGTGGTTGATCAGACACATCAATAACTTCCAGTGTGTCCTCACACTCTTGATCCAAAGAGAATAGATAATTTGAAAAATATCACCAATTTACTCCTTGCAATGTCTTGTAAAACTAGTAAAGAGCATGAAAGGTGTATCTATTCCATGTGAATTTGGGCTGTTTCCATGTATGAGTGTTACTTGTATGTGTTGCTCTGAGACTCACAGAGACAGCCAGCAGAGGAAGGCAAAGTTGCCATTGTTAATTGAGAAGGGTGAGGATTTTTATGTTGTTTTTTTTTAACATGTCTCATTTCTTTAACTTTTTCAAGAACTCATCCACTCTGAATTCCTGTGGGGACAGATAATGAGAGGACTTGACTTATCAGCTAAATCTCATCAGTTTATTTCTGCCAGCCCCTTGCAATACGAAGGATAGCAGCCTACCACAAATGAACACCCATGTTTCTCTTTCCTTAAAGGAATGACCCACACTGCCCAATGTGAATGGTGCCTGATCCTGTCCTTCAGGCACTGAATGAGGGCTCTGGTCCATATTCCACAATCTGAAAACAACCCAGATACTCAGACTCTGAAGTGCTTCATGCTCATGTCCAAGAGAACTCTTTATTATGTTTACATAGAGCATGAGCAATGTGGAAAACACTGGAAATTCTGCATCAGTGGCTTGGTTTTTGGACAGCATTGGAGATGGTGATGCAGCTGCTCACGTCGTGTCTGTATTCGAGGTGTGCAATGTGCCATGAGGAGCCAAAGCTTTGCACTTCTGATTGGGAAGCTCCCACCTCTGGCACATTCACTGCTTGCTCCTCTAGTGCCACAGTTAGGTGCTGAACTGTCAGCTTTTCCTCAATTTCACTTGGAACTTGCAATTGTAGTACCTTGGAACTTGTAATTTTAGTACAAAAGCAGAGTTTCTGAAACCAATCCTACTAATCCACAAGACCGTTCCCCTTCCCTCTCCTCCCCCCTCCTCCCAATCCCATCCCAACTCATCCCATCCCCCATGCTCCCACCAACACATACCTCCTTCCCCTCCCTCTCACCCCGGTCACACAGCAAATATCCTGATGCTGCAGTTCCAAGCCATGTGTCCGCCCCAGCCTATGTGATCCAATGGTCTCTGACCAGGTCCCTTTGTTCAGACGTTCATACAAAACACACAATAGGAAAAAAACAAAACAAAAGGAGCCAGACACAAGAGGGAGACACACTGCCGGGCTCCAGCTCTGGCCTCTGAGCCCTTCCACTAAGCTCCACAGCACTAGGCTCTTGGGGTACCTCCTTTCACACTCAAGGCTGCAGGTCCCAAGGTTTCCAAAGTGCATAGGAAAAGGAAGAAAGGAAGTAAACTACAAGCCTGTTTCTGTTTTAGGTTCCCCCCAACCCCTTTCCCTCAACCCAATGGCTGCTGGAGGATATTCTTGACTCCGACAGGTCTTTTCCCGTCTTCCAGTGAGACCCTGCCTGGGGACCAGGTTCACTGTAAGTCACTGGTTCCTGTCTGGAACGTGGGCAATGGGTTTGGCAGCGAGGGGAGGGAGCGGAGCACGCTGCGGGGGGGACGACAGGCTTTTGTCTCACAGCAGGTGGGGGGGAAGATGTCAGGGAAGGCGAGAGAAAAGAGCCAAGGGAAGCCAGTCAAGCTGGCCCCTGTGCTTGATGTTTGTACTCAGAACTTCTCCTTGGGGTTGCTGCAGTGTGCCAGCGCCGGCCCGTGCTTCAGTCACCTCTCGCAGCCCTGCTGAGAACGAGCACGTGGCGGGGCGCTTCCGGCGGCTTCATCCTCTGGCTGGCTGCCCTCGTGCCCGCCGGCGATCTCAGAGTCGCAGTCCAGCGCCTCATAGATGGTCGGCAGCGTGGTCTGCTGGCTGAGGCGCTTGCGCAGCCCCACCAGCAGCGGCTGCGGCATGGAGGAGACGTCCACGTTGTTGCCGAGGTCAACCCAGGCCAGGCAAGGGAACTTGTTCATGTCCTTCATGGTGTCAGTCAGCTCCTTCATGGTGGCCCGCGTCAGGCGGTTGCCGTTGAGGGACAGGTGGGTGAGTTTGGGCAGCGCCCAGAGGAAGGGCAGCAGCAGGCGCATCATGTCATCGTTGAGCTCCGTGAAGCTCAGGTCCACCGAGGTGAGGTGCTCCCCGTTGTTCTGCAGGTAATAGGCCATGCGGTGGACATCCCGCATGGTCAGGGGGATCCCTGACAAATCCATGGAGTCCTGGCTCACCTTCTTCTGCAGGCTGGTCTTCAGGCTGATGGTGGAGAAGAGGAGACAGAGAGATCGTTAAGGGGAGCGCTCCCATCCACCTCACCCAAGTGAGAGAGCACTTGGGGCAGGGAGAACTCATTAACAACATGGGCTAGAATGTTATGGAAAAGGTTAATAGAGCTCACTGGGGAAACAAGTATTTGCACCATACCTCGGGGCAGACTGGCCTGGGGCTTTGCTGTGTATTCTCAGCACTTACACATAAACTTTGCCAGAACTGGCTAACACAGGTTGTTAAAGCATCTCCCACTAGCAGATGTCAGAGGGTTTGTCTGTGTGTGCCCATAGAGGCGCTCATGCATAGAAAGCAAAAATAACCAAGGCAAGCAAACTTTCCAAGAGCACTGCTTTACACTGTGTGGGGGCTGTTTGTGAGCTGCCTCTCCAGGTGAATGCCAAGGTCTGTGCTACAGAGCAGAGCAGTGTTAAACGTCTGAGAAAGGGATGTTTCATCACGAAAACAATAGCTAGGCAAACTGCACTCCAGGAATGGATTTACTGCGTGTACCTTTAAAAGCCTTCACAAGCAGCACTTAGTCAGTAAGCAGCACCAGTGGCTGCCTATTTGGGTCTCTGTGGTCAGCAGATCATCTGGGATCTGCTGCAGCTAGGAGGAGGCGGGGAGGGCATAAGGGTGCTAAGGGATGGCTTCAGCCGCTTCTTTTGTCTGCCTGGCCAAGGGAGTGAGGAGGAGGTAGGAAGGCTGTGTTGTGTGGTTGCTGGGTATGCAAAGGGAGTGGGCTGTGGAGCTTAATGATGGACTGTGAGTTTGTAAGAGTGCTGTGAGAAGTGGGAACTGTGGGACTACAGGAGCTGCTGGGGGATATGTTGCAAAATTGAGTAGAAATGTGTGTTGGTGTAACATAGGAGAACCCAATCCCTTTGTGTAAATTGTGTTAATCTTGCTGTTCTTTCAGACACATCTTGCCTTAAGGACATGGGAGCCCTAGTAGGAATCCCCAGCCATGTGCTATGGGGATCCTATAAGTGCCTCATTGAGTTTGGGAGGATCAGGGTGGGTTAAGCATTAACCACCACTTTGAAGGTCCCCACTCTTCCTATCTGGCTCTCTGTAGTGTCCTGCACACCTGTGGCACAGCCAGTGTGAAAGCAATGGGTACATGGGGACATGCAATTTCCTCGGAGGAGGCTGCAGCACCGCAGGAGCTCCCGTGGCAGGTGAGAATGTCCCTACAAGCCTCAGTATTGCCAGGCTCTGCTGGAGCTGTGCAGAGGATGTGGCACTGCCTCTGCAGCTTTGCTTTATACATGCAGTTCATGGCATCCTAGAAATTTCAGCCCTTAATAATCCCCTATAAGCACGTGTTGACTCAAGGGAGTAAATGTGCACTGGTGCAGGCAACAGCACTGTGTGGACACATTCAACACTGGCACAAACCTGTGCTGCACTTCCTTGTAGGAGCATGAGGCAGAAAGACCTCATAGCCTGCCCTGTCAGTTCTTAAGCCCACAGATTCCTGCTCTGGGTTTAGCAGTACTTTGCTCAGGCTACTTCTGTGTGTCGTATTTCCCATGAAAATTCACTCTGCAAGGCTGAAACTGTATCTGCAATCATGCATTGGACTAATGAGCTCTCATGGCAGACAGCTAATAACAGCACGAATTAACTTCTATTCAGACCTAAAGTATTGTAAGTAAAATGTATTACTTACTAAATATTGACATGTCAGATGACCCACACTGCACCTCAGTGGATCACAGGAGGGGCAAGAGGAGCAGTGCTTGTCTGTACTGTCAAACAGCAGGGACTGATGTGCTGGGGAATTATAATTAGTCTGAGCACACGAGGGAGGTCACCAGAGGGCCTTGAAGATGATACTTGATATCCCTCCACTATCTGGGCCCCAGAGATGGGACTGTGAAGAATTAATCCACCACTGCTTGTAGCAGCAGTGCAGTTTTTTTACCTGTTGCTACAGCAGTTGTGAACTGTGCTGTGATCTGGGTGGCACTGAGCAAGTCTCCCTTCTCCTGCTAACCCAAGGCATGCTTGAGATCAGCCCAGGCTGTCTGGGAGCTATATTTCTTCAACTCTCTTGAAAAACAATGTGTGTGTTTTGGTATAGTTTGTCACCAATCACTGGCAGTGGTGTAGCACAGTCTACCACAAAAGAGGGTTCATCTTGTATAAAATCTATCAGGGAGCAGCCTCGAAGCTGGAAACATCTCCAGTTTCCCCTAGCACAACAAAAGTTATCCTTTTAGCCATGCTAGGTATTTTATCTGGGTGTTTGATCTGGAGTACTTGTTCTAGCAGAACAGAGCATCCAATGCACAGTGCAGGCATGCATTCATATGGGTCAGATGAAACAGGGAGCAATGAAATGGAGTGTGAACCTGAGTGCACAGTGTAACTGTGCCCTGCATCCACACGGAGCTGCTACAAGAGATACAGCAGCCTTCTCTGGCCTC
This sequence comes from Rhabdornis inornatus, assembly GCA_013397075.1. Taxonomy (NCBI): domain Eukaryota; kingdom Metazoa; phylum Chordata; class Aves; order Passeriformes; family Rhabdornithidae; genus Rhabdornis; species Rhabdornis inornatus. The sequence goes on along the minus strand of VWZS01010386.1, from coordinate 16,077 downwards.
TAGGGGTTTAGAATAAGGCTTTCTTGAGAGTGTGGGGATTACAGGATAAACAAGCACAGAAACAAGCCTGTAACTACTTCAGTGCCTGTTTTGTATGAATGCAGATCCTGGGTGGGTGGGGGACACAGAAAGGAGACATGAGCCACCTTCCCCTGCCCTAAGCCTTGTCTCCATCTGTGCAAAGCCTCCTCAGACCTTCCTTTTTATAAAGCTGCAGGGCAGGAGCCTGGTTTGGAGTGGGGCTGGGAGCCAGGCTGGAGTGGGGACCACTGGAGGGCACGTCTGAGCCGGCTGTGCTCCCGCTGCCTGCCTGCCCTCAGCATTCAGGTGCTGTTTTTGCTGTCTGCAGCAGCAGCTTTCTTAACAGGGGGCAAGTTTGAAAGGCTCTTGGGGTCCCCTTTGGAGCCACTTGGCTCTGAGTGCAGACAGCGATGACTGAAGGGAAATGTCTGGAAGACAAAAGCAATGTGCTCGTCTGTCTCTGCCCGTTTACCTCCCCTCCTGTGCCTGTGTGGAGACTGCACTAATAAGTCACAGATCGTGCTCTCACCAGAGCAGATACCTTCTGCTGCTCTCCCCAGCAACGAGCCAATACCCCAAGGAGGCTTTAATCAAGCAGACAAGTTATCTTCCCATAATTGATTCTCCAGACTGGACTGCTCCTGGCTGAATGTGCTTAAACCCTCCTGTCCTGTGCCAGAGCCCGCCCTCCCTTCTTTGCTGGCTTGTTTTTCTTTCCTTTCCTGTGTTTTTTGCTGCTTCCTTTTGCCCTCATTGCTGTACCTGCCAGGGTGACTGGGCCTCCTGTCTCAGGACTGGGGGCTCCCTCCTTTAAGCTGTTCTCTTGCCTATAAAAATGCCTCTTGTAGGGCTGTGTCTGTAGGAGCCTCATCCTGGTGGACACAGCCCTGTGCTGCAGCCAGGCCCTCAGCTCTCTGGTAAGTGCTGAAGCATGAGATACAACACCCCACGCATGCTGTGAGCCCTGGCAGCCTCCTCCTCACCTCCCTGGTGTTTCTGTGCAGCTCCAAGAGGCACAGCTAAATCCCATCTCTAGGGCAAAGCACAGAATAGCTGCCCACTCTCTCTGTTGCTTTAGAGGTAAATGTGTCTGCAGTCAGAAATGGGTCAAGCAAAGCAGGTGTGGGTAGATGCTTTACTCTGAATTATCTGACACTTAGTATTTTTTTTTTTTTTTGGAGCTCTGAGAGGTGCATGATACACAGGGCAGCAGCAAGCTCTCAGTCACTTGTGCAGCAGCTGAGAAAATGCTGGGTTTATTTCCGGGAAATAGGTCATCTATTATCCCCTAATTTCTACACTTGAAACAGGCTTTAAGATTGCTTCAGCTGCAGAAGGCTTTTTTTCCTTTGTGTGAGATACAACAGCTACTTATCAGTGTGGCTCTTGATGCCCGTGGGACTGTGGACAGAGGCTGCAGAGCACTGGGGGCTGGATTAACCTGCTGCTTCTGCAACTGGTGCTCAGGGCACATTGGTAATTGTGAGGATTTGCATCTAATGAGGATCTGGACCGTGGAGGCAGGGCAGCAGACTGTGTTTGTATTATCTGCAGCAAGCCTGGAGAGGAAACAACCTTCCACTCCCTCAGATGCTGGAGAAATGGCTGCAAGTGAGAGATTCTTGGAAACTTTGAGCAAGAAACAAGGGCAATCAGAAGCCCATCCCCTACTGCCTGCCTGGGGATGCAGCATCCAGTGAGGAATGGTGCTGGCCCAGAGTTCTGTTTATAAGGGACCAGCACCCTGTTTGCAACCCTTGTCCAGCCCTGCTGAGGGATGGGAGCTCTTTGAGGTGCATCTCCTTGTTTCTCATGTGAAAGGTTTTACTTTGCATTGTTCCCAGCTCCCTTCTTGGGGTCTGGCCTTTCTCCCATGGACAAGGAGGCAGTCTTCCTTCCACCCTCACTGCCACTTATCCCTTCCCTGGGTGCCAGCTCTACTCTCCAGCAGGCACTACCAGCAGTCCCTAGGCTCCACTTTGAGCCTGGCTATGGACATCCACCCTGGGTCAGTCCAGACAGAGCAGGGGCCTGAGGGACCTGTGGGTATCTGGAAAAAAAAAAAACCACTCTCAGTGAGAAATGTGGGGCTGGGAAAGAGGTGAAACCATCTTGTGCCTCCCCAGGCTTTATTTTGGGATAAAAATCTTCCTCTTTCCACTAACACTCAGCCACTGTTCCAGCCTCCTGGGAACTCAGCTAGCATAAGCAAATACAAAGCTGTCTTGAAATGGGACAATTGGGAGACCTGAAATTAATTGCTAGTTGTTTGTCTCCAGGACCTGTCCCAAGAGCACTAACCCTTAGGCCATCTTCCAGGTCCTTCTTCAAGTCCATGAAGCTGCAGGCTCAGCACATTTTGGTTTTCTATTAGCATGGAATCCCATCAATTTCTTGCTCATCAGCTAAACTCTTTGGTGGCTTCAGGGAAGGGGTGTAATGGCTCCTGAGTGTGGCTCTGTTGGGACTTGTGGCAGTCACAGTGGTGTTCTGGCCTCTTGTTAGCTTCATGGAGCTTGGGGGAGCTCATTCAGCCCAAGAATGTTCAAGTTCCCGGAATCTCAGCTCATTTCCTTGTCTCTATGCTATGGAGAAAGGCTGGGAGGAGACAGTAAGAGTCATATAGAATTTTGCTAATGAGGGGTGCTCACTACTTAATGCCTATTTCTCTGAAAAATTACCAGCTTTCTACCCCTCTGTCTTTTATTTTTACATTAAATTTGTCTCCAAATAGAAAACTTTGCTGATGCCAGAAATTCCCATTACTGTGTATCCCCTGTGTCGTTAACAGGCAGTGCCAGTAGTGGCTAATTAGCCATGAGTCAGGTATCTCTCAGCTGCTCTTTCTTGCACAGAACCTCAGGCATGTCTGGATGGCTTCCCTGCTTTGAACAGTGATTTGGGGGATGGATTCTGAGCTTTTTAATTGCCTGCTTAGCATAATCTGCTTGCTTTGCTTCCCCAGTGGCACAGGGTGCTGCTGTGCAGGGTTGGCTTTAGCTGCCTCTAATGCAACATGAAAAAGGAGAGAAGCCTCAAAAGTACTGACCCAGACTAACCCAGCCCCCAGCCCACGGCTGGCCCTGCAGTGAAGATGGAGGCAGTGCACAAAGAGGTCACTGCCATGGTCACATCTCCATCCTTGTGCCCCAGCTCTTTTGACCAGCACTGGAGAGGAGGCAAAGGAAGCCTCTGTCCTGTCTCACTCCTCTGCAGCTGGGCTGGGACATGGAAATCTGGAGCTGTTGATGCAGCTGAGTGCCTCTCTCTTCCTGCCTCTGCTGTCACTTTGTCCTTGAAGGTTCAAGAGAATTGTGAACCCTTGGCCTTCTGTTGCTACTTAACCTGTCCAAAGCCTCAGATTGTTTTTCTTTTAGGGATCTAGGCCTATCCTAGCAAAGCAGGGAATGATGCTGCCTCCTTGCTGTAAACACCATGTATTGACCCATGTCCTTGTCAGTCCTTCAGCTGGGAAAGAGTCACAAAGGCACAAGGTCTCTGCTGACTGCTTTTAACTGATTGCTTCTACCACCTGCCACCCAGCCTCTGTTGTTTTGCTCACTGTCTCTCCATCAAAGTGTCCTGCTTCTCTTGCCTGCCAGTCTTGGCCTTTTTACTCCTGACTCTGACAGGGCAGCCTCAAGCTGCTGGGTGACCCTTTCTGCCACCTCTGACAGCCTTTCCAAATGTATGGGGCTCTCTGTGCTGCTGGGAGCCCTCCTCAGGGGGAGTGTTTGGGATGCTCTGCACTGTAAGATGAGGGCACAATTCCTGCCCCTGTCCACAGCTCATCCCCCAGCTCATGTCTGTCCATCTGACATCTCTGTGAGCAGCAGCTTCTTGGAAACAGTGTGTGGGGCAGTTCTGTACTCCCATATGATGTTTACCATATGGCTTCAGTTAACTGACTTGGCTGTCTCTCACCAAAGCAGGAATGATGGTGCCTGTTCACCCTGTTGCATAAGGGTGACATGAAGCTGTAGTTAATATTCCCCTCATGCCATGTGAAGGCTGGGATCTCATCTGCCAGAACTGTCAGCCTCAGTGCTGAGTGATGTTTTCAGGGAAAAAAACCAAAGATTCGAAGCCCTTTAGAGCTGTTTCCTTGAAGTCCTCTAGACACGAGTGCTTTCACTGCATTTTAAAAGTGCATCTAATGCCGCAGTGTCTGGCCAATGCACATCAATAAAAAGGGAGCAATAAGCCCAGAAGGGATGCTCTGCTCTCCACCCACTTTGGATTAGCCATGATGAAATTCACTCAGATGGGCAAAGTAAAGCTGTGGTGAGATTTGTGAAAAGGAAAGGCCATGTGCAGTGGTTTGGGAGTTAACTCCATACACACAACTGCCTTTGCTCTTCCAGAACCAGCCACTGTGTGAAAAATCCGGGGGGCTTTTTGTCACAATTATAAAGCTATGTTTACTGCCTGCCTGCTCTGTGCATTCAGGTTTGAGCCTTTGCATTCAGGAGAGGAAGTAGTTACACTGAAGTAGCCAGCTCTGGGAATGATGCAAGTGGAAGATACATTAAGGTTCCCTGACACAGCCTTGCCAAGACAGTTCAGTTGTAATCCAGAGCTTCCTGATCACAGTAGCAGACTGTGATCCAGCTCTCCACACAAAGGCTCTCTTCACCTGATACCCTTCTCCCCCTCTGCTTTGAACTGCAGCCCAGTGTGTCTGGCCCTCAAAAAATAGCACAGCCTCTGTGTCCCACCCTGTTCTGGCAGCAGACAGTGACAGTTCTCTTGAATTCAGCATGGCAGGAGGCCCCAAAATTCTGAAAACAAGAATTAATAACTTCTGAAATTTCTGCATCTGTCAAAATGCCACAGAAGTGGCACTAATAGCCTAGAAGGTCTGTGTCTGTATAAAGGAGCACTTCTTAACCCATTACTCTTTACACACTAAACATCGATTTAATGAGAAAGTGAAGCTGGAGTTATACAACACTCTAGAATGTATTCTGCTCGTTAAGTGGGAGTGATCTATACAACTGTAAAATGGTGCTAAAACTAAATTCCCTCTAGGATATTAAGGACTGAAAATTGTGCAGTAGTTATGCTAGTCCCTGCTGCAGAAATCTTATCCTCCAGATTTTGAGCTTTTCATTTTAAAACTCCCAGAGTAAATCTGCAAGAGCTTATCCTCCTAGTTTGGTTAGGCAGAGTAGGGCAGAGCCAGTGGGGTCCAGGCTGTTGGCTGCAAACCTGGCACATGATTTTGCAGGGAAGGAGCCTCTTCCTTTCAGGGTGGCAAACTTGTCTGAGTATCACCTGGGCAGCTGAAATAGTCTCTGGGTGACTGCACAGCTGGGGACTGCATCCCTTCCTGGTACAAGGCACACAGCCACTCCAAGGAACACACAGGCATGGATGCAGAGGGCAAGCTGCCTCCCAGCTTCACCTTCAGCAGTTTAGCTAAGCACAAAATCCAGACAGAGCCAGGGCTGGATGTCTCCTGCTCCCTCCAGCTGCTTACATTGAGTCCATGGACTCACAATGAGCTTTCTCCTTCCACATTTCTGTATGGGCTCTGCCTGAGTACTGAAACAGCAATGCTGGAAGAGATGTATCTTATCCTTTTTGCTTTACCAGCTCACAGGTGGCTCAGGTTTGTACCTGCTGGATGGGGGTCTCACTGAGAGTAGCTGGGGATGTAACTACTGTTTGTTTGTTTGTGACCCACTGGTTTGGCAGTGGGGACAAACACCTGGTGTGTGATCTGATTCCAGTACTGCAGGTCCTCTCCATCTCCTGCACCACATCTCCATAACAGCCCAAATGTAATTAAAACCTGGCAGATGCTCCAAGCTCTCTGTATGGCTAGGCTTGCTAATTATCTCCTGGACCCATCTAACATGCTGCCAGAAAGCAGAAATTGCATTTCAGAGAACAAGGGAGTCCGGCACCAGCTCTGTGAAATCCAGATGCCAAAGCCCAGAAGGCAAAAGTGAGAGGAGAATTTGGTTTCTGAATGTGGTCTCCATGCAGAGATTCTTCCCTGCTGTCCTTAACCCCCACTAGATCTTAGAAATTCCTTCAAAGTATTGCTGCTGCACCCATGCTCTTTACAGGACCTCGAGCAGGAAGTGTGAAAGCCAAGAGCACAGGGCTTAAGACAGACACTGTAGTAAAATACTCCCACTAGCAGACAGAGGGAATTTGGAGAGAATTTGGATCATGTAGGAACAGCCTGCCTAAACAAACTTAGGCCTTGGTATCTCCAAATGAAGCAGCTATTTCTTGCCTTCCTGCTACTGGCAACACCCATTTTCTTGCAGCGGCCTCAGATGCCAGCTCTGGAGGCGTCTTTTGCTGCAAACTGCAAACCATTTCATCTCCACACTTAAAAGAGCTTCCTCTGCTGTTAAATATTTAATTAAAATTAATTTGTGCCTTATGTAACACATTGTAACTGGGCGTGGCAGCCAGGCAGGGGGACCCATTTTAGACCTATATTTCCCTCCATTGCACATTGCCTTGTTGCCCTCTCCCTGCTTGTACTCACAGATGTTCTGTACCTGGCCAATTCTTGGGGCCTGACCCCTCTATGTGGGGTGCTCACTGGACCCAGAGCTCTTCCTCTGGCCACAAACCTCCTCTCTGTTGCTACTGAGTGATGGGTTTACTGTCTCCAGGCTGTGCAATCACAGGGAACACTTCCAGTTTGACTCTCCATCCTGACATCCAACTGGAGAAGAGGTTTGCCTGCAAGCGGGAGTTTGGAGTCCTGAACTTCTTATCTTTAAACTTATCTTGGGAGGGGACAGGGGTGAGGTCAGAACTGCCATCTATATCCTGCATCTCCAGTATTCTGCAGGATCCCAAAGCAAAAATGTCATGGAGTGGACCTGGAAAAGGACTCCCTCAGTTCTGAAACCTCAGTCTTGTTCTGTGCTGTAGTTGCTACCTGCAAAGCAGCACAAACAGTCCTGCCCTGTGGAGTGAGAGCACTGGGAGTGCCTGGCCTCACTGGCAAAGTGGGGCTACAGGTGCAAGAGGCAGATGGCCTGGAAATCATGGGAGTAGGGATTTTATTCCTTAAGATGCCTGGGAACCTGCCTCTGAGCCAGAATGAAAGGTATGATGGAAATGTCAATTCCCATGGGGGATTTTAAGTTGCTGGCACACACATCAAAGACCGAAAGCATCAGAAAAGCCCAAGGCCATTCTCAGAGTGCTGCTGATTTTGCATTTCTTTTTATCCAATCCTGTATTTATTCCTGTGAAGCTAATGGGGCTGACACGAGCTCTTTTCTTAGTCACTTCTCTGTCTTTTCTTCAGCAGTGGTGATCTGTGTCACAAGAATAGGGTTTGCTCCAAGAAAATGACAAGAGGAGGGGTGGGTTTAGAAGACATGGGGATTGCTCTTTATCTGGGCAGAAAAACAAGCAAGTGTCAAGGAGGGAACAAGTGTGGGTGTCTGAGGACACTTCTAGTAGTGAAAAGCAGCTGCCATCCAGTAGCTGTCAGTGACCAGCATGCTCTGAGTTGGGATCTCTGTGCATCTGCACCATCCCAGGGCATCTCCCAGTGCTGGCAGAGAAGTGGGAGGTAAGAAGGATGCTCACCTCTGCCTGCCACCCCAGAGTGGTTCCTCTGAACGGGGTGATCAGCTGTGGTAGTGCCTTGTAATGGGACACTTCTCCCACTGCCAGGGAAGCTTTAAATCAGGACAGGCTGTGATGCAGAGCTGGGAACAACTCAGTTTGGCAGATGGGTGTTTCTGCAGGCTGGTTGCCCTGGCCATGCTCCAGGGGCCAAACACCCTGCAAGCCCTGCAGGAGGGTTGTCTGTGCTGGGCACTCGGGGGGATTGATTTCAGTGCACCTCAGAGAGGGTGAGGAACTGTAACACCACACAGGAAGGAGCAAAAGGCAAAACAGACCAAAGAGAGGGGTGCTGGGGCTGGGCTGTGCACTGCTCAGTCCTGCCTCTCTCTGAGGAGGGCAGTGGTGGCAGGCTGGGATGGTGCCTGGCTGCAGCACTGTTTGCCCAGGCAGATCTCCCTCTGTGCCCATCCACAGGGTCCCTGCCAGGTCCTTACCACACTTGGGACTTCCTGCGGGGCATCCCGTGCCGGTGCCATTTGGAGTGTGGGGTGAGGTGGTAAATCAGCTGCCTGCAGATCCTGTCTGAGGATTTCCAGGGGTCATACTCCTGAAAGAAAAGGGACAGCTTAGATTGCCTGCACCACAGCAGAACATGAGAAAAGGAGGAAGGCAGAGGAAGATGGGAAAGGAATAAAGATAGCAGTGGAGCAGGGTCATGTATGTAAGGGAGGAGATGAGAATGAAAGAGGAATGGTGAAAAGCCCTGAGCCCTCTGCCACCTTCCAACTCCTCCTGGGGTGGAGGAGGAGCAGGAGGAGCTCAGCACTGCCAGCAAGAACCCCACCCCAGCCAGCATGTTCCTCCCAGAGCAGGGCTACAGTTTCACAGCCTGCCCAGGAACAAGTGAAGCTCAGAAGAGGGGTTCATTTTCTAGGGCTGTGGCACAGGGGACTGACAATGCTCTGTTGCAGGGACCCCAACACTGCCAACTCCTTATGCTACAGGACAGTGATAAATTTCTCATAATTACCTTGTTGCCATGCTTCCCCAAACTCTCTCTGGACTATCTGACACCCAGATGTGGCAAGGTCAGGAACTGGCACCCTTGCCCCATCCCATAGCACACTGACTCCATGACCTCCTGTGCTCTAGCTGGGAGATGTCAAGACAGGGAACTTTGGCTACTTCCCCACAGTCCATCTTACTTCCTTGCAGTCCACTCTGCTACTGGAGGTTTGAGTTTGGGAGCTTTCAATGCCAGCAGTTCCCTCCTGCCCCTGCACTAGGAAAAGAAGGCACCCACATGGTTGCTGCCTTCCTGGGTTATTTTTGCACATGTTCTTCAGTGCCATGACTTGGAACAGAACCTCTTCCTCTGGTGAAGCAGAATGGCAAATGGCAGCTGCTGAAGGCTGGGACTTCTGCCCTCTCTATTGTATTTTCCAATTGCTGACAGATGTCTGCATTCCCACTCCTCAGCCCTCCAGCCACAGTGCCACATGTGCATTTGAGGATTCGATAGGTGAACACCCAGTAAAGCTGTCAGGGAATGCACTGATTTATTCCTTATTGTGAGCAGTTAAAGTGCTGCTCTGGGGGCCAACAGCTGCACTGTGACTCTGCTCAGCAGTCCCTGAACCAGCTGAACTCCCCAGGGATGCACTGCCAGCACGTGGCACTTCTCCTGTGCCAAGGGGAGAGGGATCCCAGCCTTCTGCTCAGCTGATCAGCATCCCCTGATCCCCATCCCAGCTTCCCTAGGAACCCCACAGGGACTGGCCCATGCCTTTGGCTTAGGTGCCTTGTTCTGGACTCCCCCTGTGCTGGCAGGGCTGCAGCTGACACTGCTGTCATCTACAACAGCAAACCTCTCCAAGTGGTGCACGTGCACAGCAGGCTCCAGCGCAGCAGCTGGCACAAAGCTCTGCGAGGGTTTGCTGGCTCACAGCTGAGAGTTACCCTCCTGTTCTTTCCTGTGTCCTCACTGATTTAATTTCCACTGACAGACTGGGAATTGCACTCAGCCTGCTTGCCTGTAATGCAGTTACACCCACCAGATGCTCAGCCAGGGTCGGAGAAGGGACGTGGTCTGGCGCTGTTCTAGGAAGAGTGCTGGTGCTGTAGGCACTGAATTTCTACAACCACTTAATTAAACTTCTGTTGGCTTTGAAGGGCAACTCAGGTGCTCAACATCTTCCTTAGGAATGGGGAAAATAATTTCTTATGTAATGGTACATGTGTCAGTGCATCCATAAGGCATGGAATCAGAGTGGGGGTATAAGCAGGTGTATAAAAATGGTGCTGTGTTATCTACCAGACACATGGGTACTGGATCAGAGTAAGATCCCCTCCTGCTGCCTGCCCTGAGGGCACTGCACAGCACAGGCTTGGAGATGGTCTGGTAGAACAGCTGGAGATGAGGTCAAGTGAAGTGTGGTTAAAAAGTTACTACTGCTACAATCCACCCCTTCCTTCAGATGCTTACAGGAATTACACAGGCATTACACTTGGAAAGATTTTTTTTTTCCAGGCTGCACTGTAGCCCAATAATGATGATTAAACTTCGGCTAAATGTAGTTTGTCTATTGAGACATGACTGGTTAATTGTTATCAGTGAGCCTCAGGAGATGGCAGAACAAGGTTAGAAATGCCACTAATCTGCACCAGGCATTCAGGGTATTCCCTGGGGCACTGCTGCTTGCTCTGAGCTGTGTGTACTTAATATCTCTCTTTGAATAAGGAAATTCACTCTATTCTTCTCCTTATAAAGCAAACATGAACTTGCCAAGCCTAATGAGCAAATGGATACATTGCAAATCAAAGTGTTTGCGGTGGCAGCAAAGGGTAACAGAAAGAGATGCTGGTTGTTGCAGTGGGGCTGGGACATCTGTGATGTTTGCCTGTTCTCAGCCCTACCTTTCTGTCTCTGCTCTCCTCATCCTCTGAAGGAAAGTGCTGGAGCATGCAGGGATACTGTGCACATTACACATTTACCTCCTGAACTCCCAGTGCCAATATATTCCTACAGAACCATTCTCTATGGGCAACTCTGAGAGTTTATGGGGGGAAATAATGCTGGGTTGAGGTAGTCACGTATGGCAAAGGGCCCAGCAAGAGAGAGGTGGTTTTCCTGCAGAGATCTCTGCTCTCCTCTGCAGCCCCACGAGCCCCCATGAGCTCTAGTTGCTTTGAACCCCTGTGATACCAGCGATTATCTCAGTGATTATGTGTGATACTCAGTGATTATGGCTCTCTGCCCTGTCACTAAGTTTACTATGGGCACAAAAGTGATTTCCTAATATCTGTGTACACAACCACCCCCTCCTTCAGCTGCACTCATGTTCTGAGGTAGTTTTAATTGATTTATACAGAAATGTGCCCCACAGTCCATATGCTGCCAATCCCAGGGCACACACACTGCCTGGCTCTGGAGGATTGACTGCAGCACCAGCTGCCCCAGCAGGGCTCTCTGCACCACTGCTGTGCCACAAAGCATTCACTGGGCTGAGGGAGAATTCACCTTTTTGGGACATTGCAGATCTCTAGCAAGGCTCATCAGCAGGTCATGGGAGATGGGATCCACCAAGTTGAGGAAAGTTGCATTTTTGTAGAGCACTTCATTCAGAAATGTTCCTTCCAGTCCTAGGTCCTACAATAAAAACAGACAGTCAGGCACACAGGCTTCCTCAGAGCTATATCCATGGGATGTTCTGAAACCAGAAAGTAAATCTGATGTGGTGCCAGCTGGATGCCCAGTACAGGAAATTATCCAGCAGAGGTGAAGCAGCCATGTCTGAGCCAGCATTACTGTGCTGGGGGTGCAGGCAGCCAGAGAGCTGAATGAGATGCAGTGTTAATTTGAGCTACTCAGCCAAGGCTGACCACCTTATTTCCACCTACCACAGGAAGGTGAGAATTCTATCATTCCCAGGCTGGCTGGAGCCTGGAGAGAATTAACTTCAGAGAAACACAGTTTTGTCATCCTCTATGTGTGAAACTGCTGAAGAAGCCAAGCAGGAAGGCTGGCTCTAAAGCTGCTTCTCCAATCTCAGCTTTTCTGGAAGAATCAGACCTTTCTCAGGTATTTAGAGGCTGCCATACACCCTGGTGAAGCAGAAGTCCTGCCCATCTGTATGAGTTTAGCTGTGAATTTCTCAGTAAGAACTAAGCACTGGAACTATGGGGTGCAATAGTAAATTCAGAGGTGTCTTTACACCACAGGCAGAGGAATTCCTTCCATCTTCCATGGTGTGAGTTAGGGGAACAGCTGTGGTCCAACTGATCTGTGTGGACCAGGGGATAGGGCACCTTTGGAGAAAACCTCAGCATCTTTGGGAACAAAAAGCCTCCCTGGGGTCAGATGGATGATACTGCAAAGAACTAAGCTGTTTCTTGCTAGGAGGAAAGCAAAGAGCTAATATACTGACACAGTTGTTACAATCAAAAGGTACCACAGAGCTGTGAAAAACAAACAAGATTTTTTAAAATGTGGGAGAGAGAGATCACATATTCACATGCAAGTGCCTCAGGGGCACAAAAAAATACCCTTGGAGAAGAAATGTAGAAAGAAAACTTCTTTCTACATTTCTAAGAAAAAATCCCTACTAGAGAGAAAAACTCTCTAGTAAGGATAGTGCTGGGTTTGATTCAGTTGATTAGGAGGGCTCAGCTAAGAGATGAAGCAAGTCTTCTCCCCATTCTGTATGCAGCTAACAGGAGAAATGAATAAGCAAATGGGTGCCCCATATGTTCACACTGCTCTACTGAGTGTGTGTTTCAGGCACCACCCAGTGACTGAGAGCTAAAAAAAAAAGGAATGAGAGGGAAAAAAAGCTGGATGTATGCACATACATCATCAACAGGGACAGAGCCATAGCTGGCAGAGGTTTGGGATCTTAACTCTAAGCACCAATCAAAGCCAGTGCTGTATCCTGCTTTGGATATGCTGGATTGAGCAGAAAGCACAATCCCAAAGAGACACAGAAAGGGAGAATAAATTAAACACTTGACAGCCCTATCACTCTGTGTACACAAATGACACCCGTGAGCACGCAAGGAACCTAGCAAGGGATCAGTCCTGAAGGACAGCCAGCCACAGCTGGATATGGGCCAGGAGCCTAGCAAGGCATCATGCCAGTGTCTCCCTTAACCATAAGGCTTTGGGGAAATGGAGCCTCCTACACCAAGTGTAATGTGCACAGATGAAGAAAGCTGCTGTGAGGATGGCATGGCTGGGCATGCAGCAGTGGATGTCAGAGCAGTAATTAAACTCCCCCAGTTGGAGCTGTACCATTAAGATGAATCTGCATTCCCATTATAAATCTTGCCTGCAAGGGTTTTTAAAGTAATATAGCTGTAAATATTCACTTCATATTGATATTCCATAAATTCTTAGCCTAGAGGCATTTTCTGGCTCATCTTAGTTATTTCCCTATCTCCCTCCCTCTCTCTCTCATTTCTTGGAAAATTTTGTACCACCTAAAGGATGGCTGCAGACAGCAGAATATTATAACTCTTGCCAGTTCAGTTGGCTTAGTGCTGTTGTCTTAAAAATGACACTTTGCCATTGTCTCAGCACAGGGAAAACAGATTATACCAGACTTTTTGCTGGTGTAAGTCTAATGTCTCCCTGGGCTTCAGCTGAGTGATGCCCACCTAGATCAGCAGGAAAGCTGATCTGGCTTCTGCTGGTGGGCATTTCTGGGGCAGATGATGTGCAATGGAGCTGTGCAAGTGTTCATGTAAGAAGCACGTGTGCACCTGTGGTTTGCAGTCTTCTAAAATGCTGGAATGGATCTCACATCTCTGTTAGTGGAACTGCTTCTGCCTTGCTTGCTTGCTTTACATTATCACACTCTCTGAAGATCCTAGGAGTAGTGTGCAGCCTTTTGAAGTCTGCAGACCACAGGTCAAAAACCACAGGCAGATTCATGAGCAGGATGCACCTGCAGGGCTGGGCAGGGGGTATGAGCAGGGAGCAGCAGGAGGCACACGTGGGATCTGTATCCTCCACTCTGGCTGAGCTCTCTGCTCACCTCAGCAGGCTGCAATTCCAGTCCCACCATTTCTCTGCCTTCCCTGGGGTGTTTGCACGCTGGCCCCAGGCACACTGATGAGGTGTGGTGTTAAGTATCCTCCCTGTCCACTCGAGTGAACAAGCTATCTCTCTTTTTACAGGTAACAAGCAGACCCTCAGCTGGGACACACTAATCCTTGACTCCCGAGAGCGTGACACTGCCAAGGTAAGGAGGAACCTGCTGCGACCAAGCTAAGGGGTGAACACAGCTGTGGAGTGAGGAAAATTTGTAATTTAGAAAAAAGGCTGATCTGAAGCTGACATGGGACATGTGAGGAGGACTGGGTGACAACTGGGGGTGTGGTACAGGTCAGTGGTGTAAACTCTGTCTCTGAAACCTCTGAGCACTCAATGAACCAGAGGCTTTGGGGCGTTGCTGGATGGGTTCCCACCTTGCTTGGCAGAAGATGTGATTACAGGATGTATGTCCCACTGTTCTGTTGTGAGCAGATGGACAGACAGTCACTGTTTCAATACAGGCAGGCAGAGATGGGGACTAGGAATAACATGGGGAACTGCAAAGGCAGCAGGCAAAACATGAATGCTCAGGACATGGTAATTCTCAAGTGCAGATGTGGGGAAGCCAAGTGTTTAACTGATCCTGAAAGGAGCTTAGAAATGACCCTCCATTCCATATGGCCCTGTGACTTAGCACTCAAACCCTAATGGACCTTCTGGAGACCTCCAGGGTCTGTGGAGGGTTTCACTGCTTCAGTCTCCAGGAGAGGTGCTGAGCACTACAGAAGATGACATTCTGTAGTTCTGGCCTCTGGCATACCCTAGTAAAGCCTGTTCATGTTACATGGCCACAACCATAAAGTGAGTGGTTGCCTCTCTTTCTTCACAAGCTTCTTGCAATAGCACCTCTCCAAAACTGCCTTCAAAATCTTATTCAACCCTTGTCTGCCATACTGGTGCACACACAGAGGTTCTCTGCTGTGAGTTTATCTGTCTACATGTGTGGCAAGCAGAGTGTGGTGCTGGTAACAATCTTCAAGTGAATGCTTAAGTAGTGGGCAGGAAAAGCAGAGATGTAATTTTTGGTCCTGCGAATTCTTACTTGTGAGTGTGCAACTTGCTGGCAGCCCAGGGCAGTGAGCAGCACTGTCAGATGTGCTGTAAAACCCTGGGCATGCAGAGCAGGCAGGGCTGCTCATGCAGCTCCCTGCAGCTGATGGTTTGGGTGAACAAGCATCCAGGGAGACAGTCCCTGCTCCACTGCACTCACACCCAAAGGTCACTTGCTACTAAGGCAAGAAATAATGTATGTTCCCGAGATGAAGGAGATGGTTATCTAATGAAGCAACATGATAAGCTACGAACTGGTGATGTTTATGTCCACAGGAGAGGTGGGCTTTGTCCCCTGTGCTATCAGTTAGAGTTGCCTGCAGTTTGGGGCAGCTGAGTTTGTCTGGAAAGCGATGGTAGCAGTGAGTGATGGAGGAACTGGCTCTGTTCCAGCAGCAGGGATCTGTCCTCAGCATCAGTTTGGCACCACACTGTCTGCACACTGCCTTTTC
Organism: Rhabdornis inornatus; assembly: GCA_013397075.1. NCBI lineage: Eukaryota > Metazoa > Chordata > Aves > Passeriformes > Rhabdornithidae > Rhabdornis > Rhabdornis inornatus. Next base: position 903 of record VWZS01010386.1, on the reverse strand, counting down.
TGTTCCTGAATGGCGGCAGACAGAAACATGTTCCCACTGATACACTGACCCCTTTACCTCTCCTCTCAGCCTCGACTGTCCCAGAGGTCCCCTCCAAAACCATTTTGGGGTTTCCCAGACATACCCCACCCACTCTGGCTGAGTGGCCATAATGGGATGTGGGGCGGCAGTGGCTTTTTTCTGGGGATGGGGCATCAATCCTGAGCACACGCATGGGCTGGCATGGAGGGCTGTGGATGAGCACAGCCCAAGCTCGGACCCCCCTTCTCCTGCGTGCAGCACGGTCCCCTCGCAGCTCCCTCCCAGCCCCCGGCAGTCGGGCCAGGTGCCCCTCGCCCAGGCTGGGAGTCGGGGAGGTGGCTGCTGTCGCCTGGCACGGTGGCACCGAGCGGGGAAAGCACCGGGGCACGGAGCGGAGGAAGGCAGCACAAAGAGCCCCGCAAAGGCTGCAGAGCCCATTGCCGGGGAGGGGACTCCTGCACCGCGCTCCGTGCGCCAGAGCTCCGGGCTGGGGCTGCAGCCCCGGCCCCGCACGGCTCTTTGTCCCTGCCCCGGCCCGGCCCGGTCCGCATCCCGCATCCCGCATCCCGCATCCCGCATCCCGCATCCGCACGTACCTTCCTCAGCAGCCGGAGGATGTGCACGGCGTGCTCCCGCTTGTGCTCCCGGATGGTGGCCTGGATCTCCCGCAGCCACCCCACTCTCCGCACGTAGGGAGCGGGCGAGGCTTTCCGCAGCACCCCGGGCAGCTTCTGCGGGTGCAGGAGCAGCGACGAGAGGTGGAAGTCGCCGCGGCCGCTCTCCAGCCTGGGGCAGGGCTCCTCGCCGCTCTCCTCCTCCAGGCTGCTCTGCCGGCTCAGCCGGGAGCCCATGGCCGCGCTCCGGACCGGCCGGGCTCGGGGC